>APFE031588407.1:229227-272011 GCA_000404065.3 Pinus taeda
GTATTGTGGAGCCTTTCGTCATCTCCCGTATCATTGTTGGAGCGTGGAGCTTGTTGTGGTGACATTTGAACTTGTAGTGTAGAGTCTGAAGTCGCATTGAAGCTGAATGTTGAAGTTGTGCTCAAATAAAATGATATGTGTTGTAAATCAAACGCTCGTGGTTGCTCCTTCTAGAATTGCAAGATTTGTTGTGGCTCAATGCTAGATTTGTTGATGAAAAGAATCAAACATTTTCATAGGTGAGCACTTAGTATAAGCCAAAGATGGTAGTTGACAAAAAAATGGTGGAAAAAGAAAAATAAAGGGTACAAATATAAATCGCGCCGCACAGACATATTACAATTGGAGGATGTTGACATACTTGTTTATGACTTCAATTTAGCAAAGAGAGGAACTCTTCGCTTCAAGACGATAGAGATTCTGAAAAGGTTGTTACCATAAGGAATAGTGTTGACATGGGAGTCTGCTGAAACCAGTCGTAGATCTAGAAGCCTTTTGAAACCTGGAATGTTGGGCATGCATGTGGACTTAGATGGGGCACTAGTTGATGAAAGAGAAGAATATGGAACATCTTTGTCAGCATCCAGTCACTCATCTGAAGATGTGAATTGTGATGGCGTGCAAGAAAATATGAGTGATTTTGAATAATTGTTTAAGAAAGATTATATAACTGATGTATGCATCATATGTTCAATTAAAATTAATGTTTTCCATATGTTGTTAAATGAGAGTTATGAAACATTTTTATGTTGTTGGATTATTTCTTAAGTATGATAAATTTTATTGTTTAAATATCTACAATGCAATATCAAATTAGAGATATAATGTTTGTTTTATTCAGTATACAAATAAAGACTTTTGATTTCATTGAGTGATATACTTTGTTCATAATGTCATGGTTTTTTAATTTTATAGTTGAAAAATTTTCAATTTCTTTTGTATCTAGCATGGTGTGGTTGAAAACATGTTAAATTTATACTTAGGAAAGAAAAATGATATTCTACCAGAAACATTAATGTGTTTTTTCCTTAAAAATTAACTTTGTTTGAGACATAAAAAATTGGTTTTATTAGCATTTTTTAAAACATTTGAAAATTGACCCTAAAAAAAAAACGTTATTCCAGTAGCATCACTTTCGTTTTGAAGCTATATTTTGCACGAAAATTTCGTAGTCACCACCATTTTTAAAACACATTCAAAATTGGCACGTAAAAAAAAAAACATCGTTCCAGTATACACACTTTTCATTTTTAGCACTGTTTTTGATGTTTTTTTGGGATTTTTGGGCCAGAGTTCCCGTTTTGAGTTTATAGTTCCCGTTTCAAAGTTTACATTGTTCAATCCTTATCTTGCACCGACTGTTCAATGTGGACCGCCCTCGACCATGCTTCCCACCATTACTAGACACATCAGAGATTGCAGAACATCTCACTAGGGACCAAGTTCAACAGAAATTTCCTCACCTCAGGGAGGCTCTGCACGCAATGGGGACCATTTCTTCCTAAGGGGGGATGAATGATCTAGGTGGATATTTGTGGCCACCCACCTATTCCACCTAGATCCCCCGGCTAGTTTCATCTGGTTTTTTAATTGTAGCACAATTTGCTATTTTTGGCAGTTTTTTCAAGTCCTAAACTTCCGGAGCCGTTTTGAGGCCCTAAACGATGTTTTTTTGGCAAAATTTCTCTAGTAATTGCTATTGCAATCACATTAGTAGTTGTAGTCCTCTGAGAGATCTTTCCAACGAGGTATCATATGCGTCAAATAGAGATAATATGACCAAGTTATGACCCTGGGAAGTTGGCTGCCCAACTAACCCGAACGAGGCCCATAAACTCTTGGTGTTACATCTCCTCGGGTTAGGGTTTTGGTTGTTTAGGGTTTTCTCTTATTGTTCAATAATAAAAAGGCCCTTGAGCCTCATTATAACTTAGTTCAGAGGCATGCAACCGACACATCTCTTCTTAGAGAACAACTACCATCGCCTGAGCTATCTTATTTCCATTTTGTTTGTAAGCATAGTTCAGTATTTTTCTATTAATGAAATGAAGTGGTTTTTTGTTGCATCTCTGTGTTTATCATTATATCTATAAGTTTTTGCGTTCTTGCTTAAATCCGGATCAGTGAGCCCTGATGGGGTTAGTTGGAATGTCAACTGCCCTGGGTCATAACTTTGGCATATGATCTCCCTTTGGCATGCATGATAGCCCGTTAGAAAGGCCCATCCCAAGATAACAACTATAATAACCTGGGGTTAAAGGTTAATGTAATAAAGCTAATAAAGGAAAATTAGGACCAAGGTCATGGGACATGTATTCCAAGATAAATGTTTGGCCAAATATCCTAGTGGGCATCACTTGTTGTTTATTATGGCTAAGGGAAATTTGCAAAGGCAATGGAAAAGCCTTTGAAAAGGAAATAAGGCATTATTGGCAATTATTTTATGATAAGAATGCAAAATAGGAGAAAAGGAAGGTGAAGAGTCACAAATTTTCTTGAGAGGGAAATTGAAGGAAAAATAATGGAAAATGAATAAATTAGAGGCATCAATAATAAAAAGACACCGGAGTATTAGTTTGGGGCCTTTTGTTAGTTTAGTTTTGGAATTATTTTGATAGAGGAGAAGGAAAGCAAGCAAGCAAAGGAAGGACAAGGAAAATAAAGATCAAGGAAGGAAAAGTTGGATCAAGTGGCTTCAGCGGGAATACTTGCAGATAACAGGTTGCATGTATGATTTCCTAATTGGTTTTGGAATGCGTGGAATATGCATGCGTGTATTTTGTTCATTTTTTGTCACTAGCATGGATTTTGCTTGGTTTTGACACTAGTTTTAGTCTTGTCTTTCCATTTATGGATAGCCATGGTGTGATGGGATCCATTCTTGGTTGATATTTGGATTGCCGAAAGGTTTTAGATCCGGGTGAGGTGGTCTCAGGAAAATCCCAAGGGTTGAGGGTGGACATGGTTTTCTCAGGGAAACCCTCAACGGGTATGTGGAGAAAGGAAAATTCCTCAAGGGATGGTGAAGGAATTCTAAGGCATCCAAACTCGGTTTGGTTTTATGATCTTGGGACTGGTTTAGGTGAGATCATGGTAGTGTGAGGGTGGAGGTGGTTTAACCTCTAGATTCCCTTGGTTGTTTTTGGATTGGTTTATCCCATGAGATTCCACATTCATGCTTGGAATATGGCATGGGGTGATTGGCTAAAAGAAAGATTTTGTTTAGCCCAATCTATGTTCGGGTGGTACATGGAAGTCCCCGACTTGGTTGGCTTTTGCATATGGTTAATAAAAGCTAAGTCCCTCTTATCTTTATGAGTATATGTACTTGTTATTATGTGGCTTTAATGGTTGTTCTCTTATTGTAGATTATCTGGTTATATGTTGGTCATAAGCATGGTTTTACGACAATTTTAAGTATGGCTCTTATCACCTTTTAATTGATGAATGGTTGGTTAATGAATGCATGACCTAATTAGCACTATTGCATCTATTGTGAGAAGGCACTAGTTCTTCTTGGTAAACCTCAGATAAGTTTCAAAATCCATGTTCAGATATGCATTCATGACTTGTAGGTTGCATTTTCACTATGTGTTTAATGGAATGACTATCATGGTCAGACTTGGTTAGGTCAAGTCCTTGTGTTAGAGGATTTGTCTCTATGTTATTTATCATTTTTTGAAGTTTCATCAAGTTCTTGGCAGGGGTTTGGATCCTAGCTTTGAAAAAGTGGCTTAAATCTCACAATCCTTGGCACAGAACTACCTAAAAGAGACTACAATCACTGGGAAGCAGGCATGTGGGAGTGATTGCGAAGTTTATAGTAGCTTGGAGGCCTGTCATGGGAGTGACTAGGGGTGTAGTTCACTGAAAAATAAATTTATCTCAGGGGTTGGACACTTGGAATGGTTGGTTGGTTCCTGGGGGTCCTGTAGCACCTAAGGGAAGTCAGTCATGTCTTTTTTGTCAGCTCCATTTCCTTAGGGTCATATAAGAGGTTGAGTCATGTCATAGTAGCCACTAATCTCATGTTTACCCCAGGAAATATGGTGAAAGTGGGTAGATATGAGAGGAGGCATGTTATAGAGTGGTATCAAAACATGGTTCAAATACTTGGACCTAATGTAGGTGCATGTGGTTGTGCATGAATTGTCATGGTTATGGTTGTCATGTATGAGGTCATGGTATGAAGTTGGTATTGTCATGCATGACGTTGATTTATTGATATGACTATGATTATACATGTACATGCTAATGTGGACTGGTTTTGCAGATGAGATGAGCCTCCCCTAAGCGTCATTGAGGTATGATTTTGATTATGGTATCTTTATGGTCGTGTGACATGGTACACTTGCATGAAGAAGAGAATCAAAGATGATGAGTAAAATGATAGACTATATTTCATGTGAGACTCCCTACATATTAGTTGGGCAGCAAGAAGATGAGTATTCTCTTGATATAGAAAATACATTGAGGAGTTTGAAGGCATAAATAAGTAGTTGAAAAGCATACAATGATAGATTGGTTGAGGGTTAGGAAAGACTTGAAAGGGCTCAGGAAAAGAAGGCAGAGATTAATGTAGTCATCCTTCGGAGTTTTCCAGACTTACAGAGAAAGGGATAGTTAAGGATTAGTCAAGAGCAGGATGAGAATACTAATAGAGCCTATTGCAACAGGTCTTGGTCAGGATACATGTTAGATAGAGGGGACACAATCAAAATGGCAAATCATTAGACACACCTCATAGGAGGACTAGTATGTATGGGTATCATTCTGGTTCCTCGTCCATGAGATATCATCATCACCACCATCATCCTTATAGGAGGAGTGAGTGCTTGCCTAACGAATCAAGAAATTCAAGTGCTTACATTTGTTGGAGAGATGAAGAATGTCAAAAGTATTCGAGAGGAAGAGTTGATTTGGGATGAGTTCAAGCAAATCTTCAAGAATAAGTACTTGCCTGAGATATATTATGATGAATTAGTTGAGGAGTTTTATGAGTTATAGTTGGGTTCCATGACAACTAATGAGTATACTAGAAGGTTCCTGGAACTGTTGAGGTATGTGCCTTACCTCAAGGATGAGAAAGCGAAGATTCAAAGGTTCATTAGTGGATTTCCAGCAACATATAGAGACCAGATTGAGTTTGATGAGCCACGAGCACTGGAGGAAGCCATCAGGAAACTGAAGCATTGTTATGAGCAGTCAAAGCGTAAAGTTGAGCCTAAGCATGATTTGAAGGGGAATGAGAAAGTTAAATGGAAGTGGCCACCAAAGCAAGGAATACCTTAGGATGCAGGTGAGAAATAAAATGTTGCTCCTTACAATTAGTTCAATGCAGTTGAGATGGGACATGGTTCACAACCTCGAGAGCAGCAGAACAAATGTGATGGTAGGGGACCGTTACAATGTTGGATATGTGACAAAGATCATCACAAGAAGGATTGTCCATTGTACCAAGGTGGAAAGCCTAAGATATACAATGTTTAGGAGGCGCATATAGTTTGGGATGTTGGCCATAACATTCCTCATATTTATGCAGTTGTGGACAACAATCAAGAAGATCACTAGGCATCCATTATTGAGATGGAAGGTAATATTTGTGGTCAAGTTGTTTCTATTTTGATTGACCCCAGATTTAATTATAGTTATGTTAATATTAACCTCGTGGATAAGTGTGGTTTGAGGAAAGAAGTGCACGCAAAGTCTTGGTTGGTGCAGTTGGATACATGTACTAAGAAGAGAGTTCATCATTAAGTAAGAACTTGTGCATTTGAATTGAATGGTATGTTTACATCAACCCATCTGAATGTACTTCCATTAGGGTCATATATTATGCTTTTGGGTATGGATTGTTTGTACCTCCATAGAACCAAAGTAGATTACTATGACAAGGCTATTGAGTGTCTGGATGGTACTTGCAGGTAAATAAGAAGCCTACATCAGTGATGATGATTACAGTTATGCCGGATAAGCGCATTCGCAGAAAGGGGTGTGTACTATTTGTAGTCCATATTTCCAATGACAAGGGAAAGGATGGTGAGGATGCATAAATATTCAAGAGGTACCTTGTATTGCAGTAGTTTTGGGATGTGTTTCTAGTAGAAGTTTCAGAGTTACCTCCACACAGGGAAGTGGACTTTTCTATTGAGTTGGTATTGTTACACACCACCTGTGGGTAGTATGAACAGGAGTTTTGTTTTTCTCCTAGATGGTCCTTAGTCAGCATCCAATAACCTTTTGAAAGCCCCAGATACATCGATGTTCCATTTTTTCCACCACTTGAACTAGCCATGTGGTCCCTCACCCATCTGTTATGAAGGTATGTTTGAAGGTGGGCCTCCCAAACCCAAAGTATGGCTTTTCATTAGTATAGTTGAGTAATTTTCCTTACTTGTCATGGGTCCTTTTGGGCACGAATTGGTGGTGGTTTTGGTGAAAAGAGTGGGTTAGGCTTGTATTCTTGTCTCCACTGCCTGGTTTTGTGGTTACCCTTGTGTCCTAGTCCCATGGGATCTCCTTTACTAACCATTTGGATTTTGGGTTGGCACTACATGGGAAATCTTGATTTTGGTTGTGTGGTCCCACTTCCCTATACCACCTACATCACTCTCATTCCACCCATTTTAGCCCCATTCATCTATTTTCCCATATGGGTCCACATAGGGTCAGCCTCCACCTCCCCTTGTTGACACCTTGTGTCGGGCCTAGAATGATGGCCCAAAGGTTGATGCACCTAAAAAGAAAAGACAAAGCATAATTTAGCCACTCTCAATAGGAAATGTACCACAAAATGAAAAATATGGTCGGGACATACAAATTTAGCTCATGGGAAAAAGCTAAACATGAGCTCTACCCATTTATCCATTGCCATCACCCTAGTTCCTATTAGCCCTAGATGAGCCCCCCTATATCATTAAGGAATCGATGATTTCTTAACCCCTTGTGAGAAATGAACCTCCCCACCTTAAGGGGTATCCACTGCTCAATATTACACATCATGCTCTCATCCCCTAGAGCCATGAGCAGTTATGAAGAAAAATCAATAAAAGGAAATAGGGATATGAAGATGGATAGAAAAACAAAGGCTAGGGTAACTCATGTACCATAATTTTCTCCCTCCAACACTCACATACCCAAGTGTGGGTTTCCCTTATTATATCCACCCATGAACCTTGACATGTGTTTGGATTATTCCCCTAATCCCTATTCCATTCCATTATTATATCATTTTCCACCTACCACTTTAATGATGTACCATGGACATGTCACCCCCTTTAGAGGTTGAAACCACCTTATAGGGTCCTTGGTTAACCCTCTATTGAGCTTGGAGACACTTGTACATGCTAAAGCCCACTATGGGAGAGCGTGCCACCATTAAGTGCCCCATTGTTCCCATGACTTGTAAGCTTTATTACTTGAGTATTCTAATGAATTGTTGTATTGTAGGGCAAGGGAACGCATTGGATCTTATGCATGATTGTAGGTGGGTCTTCATTTGGGGCTTGGTCTCCCTATATGGGGTCTTAGCCCTCCAAAGGGCCACATTGGCACTTGTAGAGTGAACATATATTACTTCATGGATCCCCAACACTGATCATTGATTGCTTATTTTCCACCTTTTTAGATGAGGATGATGCACCTGGTTCACCATGCCCAGTTGACTCCACACTTGCACCATACACTTAGCATATGTTCCAAGGTCTAGCGAATGTCTCCCATTGTAAAGGGAGGGCTTATATCACCATCCTATCCCTTACAAATGTTCTACAGGCATTTTCGATCCACTTGAAGACCCATGAGGATTTCCTTGTTCCCCCACACCCACTTGGGAGCACCACGGGTTCTTGCTTGGAAAACAAGGGGCCAACCCCTTGTCCACTATGTTGGGGGTCCATTTCTACATCATGGAACCCCTTGGACTTAATTAGGCCTCCTCAAAGGCCCAACGACTCACTTCATTGATCATTTAGCCCTCTTGAGAAGCTTATTCATGTATTATTGAGCTATTTGTTGGGCTAGTCACAAAAAGTATTATTATGCACATTATTTTATTTTAGGGGCTCAATTAGGCCAATTTAGCTAAATCAAATTCATTAAAAAGTGTATAAAGAGAAGTGAGATGATTGATTTTGATCATAATCACTTGGATTGAGTTAATTTCTCTTGTGATATTTTCACTATCCTTCTTGAAGGACGAATTTGGATGAATGGATGAATTTTAATGTTTTGTATCTCTTTCATTTTGTCTTTGAGCTTCACTATTGACATATGTTGATGATTGGATATACTTTTTCTTGCATGTAAGTTCTCTTTTAATGTTATACTTGTTACTTGCTTTTGTCACATGCATGTTGTTGGAATTTTCTTTATACTTGGTTGATATTTACTACTTTTCTAATGCAAAATTGTGGAAATTTGATCTTTTATAGCGTTGCATCATGTCATAGGACATGTATGAATGAGTGAATATTCCTAGATATATTTTGTGTCAAAATTTTATCTTCCTAAGTCATCAAATATTGCAAATCAAAGTATAAGGACCTTGAAACAGTTGTTCTCATGCCCTAATGCCATGCAAAGTTGTTTTTAAGGCCTCCTTGACTAAGTGAATCCATTCCAATTATTAAAATCGCCTTGACTCCATCTCTCCCAAAGGACAAGGCACTAATCCTCTAGAGGTGATCACTCAAAAGCATATTTTTTTCACCTCTCTCTCTTCCTTTCTAGGCCTAGCCTCCATAGGTGACCTAGGGCATCAATTTTCTCACGATTCACCATGTTGTAACTCTCAGAGACAATTCCTGGTTGTGGAGTAACCAGTGCCTGAGACATCTTAAAATTGACGAGAATTATTAAAATAAGTGGCTGGAAGGATAGGTCATGAGGGCTTGCAGCCAAAAATTCTAATTATGAATACCCTAGCATTCCAAAACATAATGGCCAGAGAAACTCTAAGAGTTGCAGGGTCTTGGACTAAAGTAGTGATTTGAAGAAAATAAAGATGACATAATTTATACACAGTAAAATAAGAATGTAAGCACAACTACTATAGAAAGAATGTTGAAAGACGAAGAAGATGTGAATCAATTTACGACATGGTGGAGTGCCCTTTCAGGCTTATTTAAATAAGTTTTGCATGTACTCTCTATTGAAAAGACAACATTAGTAAATCTAACGAATAAAAGAAGCCAACAACTTCATTACACTCATGTTGAAAGAGGAAAAACATTAAATGAATGAATAAAAACACAAAGAAGAAAACATCATTGCAACTACCTAAAGTTGGAATCAAACTGCAATATATTATTCATACTTCAGAGAGATTTTCTGATTAAACACCTAGTCGTGAGAACTAGACTTCAAACACTCCCATGTCTAAATTTTCCACCTTTATTTTTCCCATACTCTAACTGCCCGAGAAATGGTTACAAAATTAATTTGCACACAACTACATAAATGTTTATTCCTTTTCACAAGAAAAGACTCCTTCTGGTATGTGAGGTGTATTTTAATTTCGGAGTATTATATGTATATTACAAAATCTCCCCTACCTTCCATTTTAAAATATATGAGCCTTTTTGTTTTACCAAGTTTTACCCTTCGGGCTCCAAAAATAATTTTCTGCGATATCTATATATATATATATATTATTATTATTGCTTGAACACGAGGAAATCCAATGTCAAACTTAAAGTTGTTGTATGTCCCTATTTGGAGATGACATGTTTGTTCTTTTGTGGGCCCCATATGCTTGGTCACGTATACGGTAACAAAACCACATACAATTCATTGAAAACCACCAACTGCTTACAGGATCACCTGTGGCGGTTTCTGGAAGTATGAGGAAGTGTTGTCGGAGTGAATTATAGCCATTGATCTGTTTGATGGGAAGTTTGAGCAAACTGCCCCGGGATCACTCCACCGCTTAACTTTCGAGCATGTAGTGTTGGCGGAGTTTCATCGATCTTGGGCACAAACAATAAAGCCCATCAATTCCTATGGGATTTTCCAGAATAATAATCCTGTTTCTTTTTCAAATCTGGGTTCAAGGTAGATATCTCTATATTGAATCACTTTCATCATAGTGAATCATCCATGTTTTTTATCTAGCTTGGTAACCCACTAGCAGAACCTGACAATCTCCTCCATTAAATCGATACAGTTGCTGATACAGTTTTTATTTCTGATTCTCTAGATCAAGTAAGATAAATTCAGCCTTTGGTCCAATCAAACTGGTCGTAATAATGTTGGATCAAGAGTCTCAGAATTGTTACAAGGTATGTAAAGGTGTTGAAAATAAGCTAAAACCATCGTGATACCTCAAGCATCTCCATAGATTTTCCCTTTCGAAAGAATAAAATCATTTTTGTATCTCACAGATAGGAAATTTATAATTCAATTCAAAGCTTCCCTAGCTCGAAAATCAGGGGCCTCATTTCATAGGGTGTGCTCTTCTAATAAACTCTTCGGTGAACATGGAAAGAGAATCGCTATTGTCTTTCGAAAGATCGTTCCTTACTTACTGGGCTGGGATGATGCACTCTTCCCAAAATTTGACGAAAATCTTCATTAAAAGCGGTGGCCACTTTTATTTATAGCTGAAACAGTGGGCTCTATGGGATTGATCTTCCATATTAATTTTTATTTGAAAGATTCCAAAAAATCCTTTTGCTTTCTCCATATGGGATAGCAAGTTGTTGCCTCTGCGGTTCATAGCTATAATTATAGCTCATGCCAAATTCATCGTTTGAAGAATTCATAACATATGTACCCAGCCTGACATTGAGCACATCTTGTAGAAGACATGAAGGAGGCTGTAGACATAAATATAAATCAGAAACTTTGGAAGTGCGTCCTTTATCCCATATGAATCAGTCAGAGAGAAATTGAGCAGGTCAGGAGTTGACTTTGTCCAAGTTATCTTTCTCTGCATTCAGATTTTCCATCATTCAAGCATGTTCAGGTAGTCAAAAGCATTTTCCATTGCACATTAATGGACCAATTGAATCAATATCAAGATAGTAGGGAGCCCCAGAAGTGATGGAACTTAAAATCTCTTTGAAATGATTTCCAAAACGACATAATATCTCTTCTCTACATATGTTGGCTTAAAGGATTCTTCCCACATGGTATTTGACTATATAAATGACTGTAATAGATCCATTTCCATCGGCATGAGGCTCTCGAATTTCCTTCAAGATGAAAGTAGATCATATAATGTTGAAAACAAGAGATTTTCCTATCAACAATCTTCTCAGAAGACTGATCAGGCCTCTGCCTCTGAAAAAAGTTCTTCTGGAGTTTCTTCAACAAACAAAGGCATTACACACCCTGTTTCAACAAAACTCCTTACTGCTCTGTCCAAGATTTCATTATTTTCCTCAATGGTAGGACCACGAATCAACCAAAAATATAGAAGCATTCCTCTATCATTTTAAAGGAAATACAGTGAATATCATTTTACATGTGTATTCCCAAGAGTACTATACTCTTTAGTCTAATGATTTCCAAGGCAGTCAACTGATTTAAATCCATCCAACATATCCTTGATCATCTCATTCACCTTGAACAAGCCATTGAATACAAAATTTCTAATAACATGACACTGCAAGCTCAAAGGTTCCAAAAAAGTTTTCCATGAGACCTTATGAATGTTTTGATAGTTCATTTGCACCTCCAATTAGATTGTTCAAAATTGAAGCTATGCCAGAAAGAAAGGATGGGATAAGAACACCATAAATCCATTGTATGCATTTGGATTTAAAGAATCATTTTTTTGCATCTTCGCACTTTCGTCCCATACTTTCCCCTCAAGTTCAATATCAGCAATGTGACAAAATGACAAACAATGAACACATAGGTCATGAAAGTTCTTTGTTTTTCCTTTTATCTGAACTATCCTAGCCTTGAATTTCCAGTTACCATCTAAAAGAATCACTTCATCAAGATATACAGAGAGATAAAATAAATCCATAGTGGGTAGGGTCTACCACAAGTAGAACCTCAACAAGCCCGAGAGTTGACATGTCTTGGCCGAAGAATAAAAGGTTAATTGTAGAAAAATTCCAGCTACAAAGTATGATTTTTCCGACCAAGTTAACATTTCAAGGATCATCCCATTTCATTTAAAATGTTGGGAGAACCACCATGAAATTAAAAATTGTTATAATCATCCTAGGACCCAAACACAAGGTGGAAAACCCCAATTCAAAACATGATAATACTGACAATGAGGTCCTTTACTGGAACTTCTTAGTTGTGCCAGATTGAGCTATAACACACCCATCCAAAGGTTCGGTCTCTTACCACTACTGCGTTGTTGCGTCTTCTAGAGGCCCTGCAAATTTGAAGAAATTTCGATGGTGGGATCTTGAGATATTTCAAATCCTAGCTCTAAGATTTATTCTTGCCCTTGGTTTCCCTTGACGAGTGACCTCATTAGGATCATTATGTCAAAATTACTGAAATTTTTTCTTTTGATCCCTCTCTCCCCCTCAATTAGGTCAAGCACACCCCTGGTTGAGTAATTCCATCCCCTTGACCTAGTTTTGGGTCTACTTGGTCCCATGTGGTCCCACAACCTATTGAAGTTAATTTCACAAAGACCACTTGGAAACCAAGTTTTCACGAGGATTTCTAGGACTAGGTATCTCCCTTGTAAGTCCTATCCTCAAACAATAGCCCTTGAAATCCCCTTGTCCCTTCCTAGGGAGACTTATACCTTGCCTCTCAAGCACACAAACCATACAATTGAGTCTCTCTTATGAATAGGCCTTAGGAATCACTCTTCATACTTTCATTGACTCGTTCATCTAGTGATTCCCTTAATATCAGGTCTCCTCCCATTGGTGAAAGTCTGTAAAGAGTAGGGAGCCTTAGCTAAGGTGACAGTGGCATGTTGGTCCATTGTTTCCCTTGACCTAATAGTTTCCCTTTAGGATCCCCTTCTAGGAACCCCTGTTAGTTTGAGAAGTAACAGGAACAGGAGCAACACAAACATTGAAGGAACCTTATAGGATGAGCGCTCGAGAGTTGGTAGAATTGAAGTTGCAATTGAAGAAAATGCTTGATAAGGGATACATTAGTCCAAGTGTATCATCGTGGGGTGCACTAGTGTTGTCTGTAAGAAAAAGGATACTACTCTCAGGTTGTGCATTGGTTATAGGCAGTTGAACAAGGTAACAATCAAGAACAAGTATTTGTTGCCGAGGATTGGTGACTTGTTAGATCAGTTGAAGGGAGGAGTAGTTTTCTCGAGGATTGATTTGAGATCAGGATATCATTAGGTACACATTAAAGAAGAGGACATCTACAAGACTGCTTTTTGGACCAGGTATGGGAATTATGAGTTTTTCATAGTTTATTTTGGTCTAACTAATGCTCCCGCCACCTTTAGGTTGTGCCCTTACTTGACAAGTTTGTTATTGTATTCATTGATGATATATTGATATATTTTAAGAATGAGGAAGAACATGTCGAACACTTAGCAACGGTATTGCTATTTCTAAGAGACAATCAGTTGTATGCCATGCTTAGTAAGTACGGATTCTTTCATACAAAGGTACATTACGTGGAACATGTTGTGTCCAAGGAAGGCATAGCAATGGACCTGGAAAAGATAAGGCCTATCATGGAGTGGGAAGCTCCTAAGGATGTGGATGAGGTCAAATCATTCAAGGTGTTAGCAGGTTATATAGGAGGTTCATCAGGAACTTTTCACGAATTGCATATCCTATTACATCATTATAGTGAAAAGGAAAGAAATTTGAATGGACCGAAGAATATGCAACAAGTTTTGAGTAGTTGAAGTAGTTGTTGACAAATGCTCCAGTGTTAAAGATTGTAGATCTAGATAAAGAGTTTGTGGTGTGGATAGATTCTTTCAAGAGAGGACTTGGTGTACTAATCTGGGAGGGACAAGTGGTATTCTATGAGTCGCGGAAACTAAATGAGCATGAACAGAGCTATGTGACACATTATCTTGAGTTTGTAGCAATCATTCATGCGTTGAAGATGTGGAGGCGCAATCTTCTAGTAGAAGGCTTGTATTAACGAGTGATCACAGTGGGTTGAGGTATCTATTTTACCAACCGAATCTGAATGCCAGGAAAGCTATATGGTTGGATACCCTTAGCAAGTTTGAATTTGAGATCAGATACATTAAAGGAAATGAGCACAGGGTTGTAGATACTCTTAGTAAAAGAGTACAGGTAAATCACATAACAACTATGAGTTCATATGGGACAGATTTAAAGGATTAGACCTTACAGGTATGACAACGGGATGACAAGTATTAGCAGCTTAGGAACATTTTACAACAGGGTACAGGTGATCAGGATGTGGACTATTGTCTCACAACAGATGCCTTGGTCAGATTCAAGGATAGGATCTATGTGTTGGATAATAGTGAGCTTAAGAAGCTTATCTTGAGGGAGTTTGATGTCAAGCCATATTCAGGTCACCCAGGATATCAAAAAACATTGATAACGGTGAAGAATTTATACTATTGGTCGAATATGAAGAAGGAAGTGGCATAGTTTGTTGCTAGATGCTTGGATTGTCAACATGCGACAGTTGAGTGTAAGCACCCAGCTGGTTTGTTACAGCATATTCAAATTCCAGAGTGGAAATGAGAGGTTATTTCTATGGATTTCATTACAGTTTTTTCAAGGACATCGAAGCAACATGATTCCATCATGGTTGTGGTTGATGGGTTGAAAAAGGTAGCTCACTTCATTCCAATGAGTTCAACTTATTCAACTAGTGATGTGGTATAGGTCTTCATCAGAGAGATAGTGAGATTACACTGTATTCCGAAGAATATTATGTCGAACAGAGATGTTAGGTTCACCTCTAGGTTTCCGAATGACTTATTTGTAGGTTTGGATACAAAGTTGACCTTCAGTACAACTTATCATCCTCAGACAGATGGATAGACAAAGAGGGTCAACAAGATTCTGGAGGATATGTTGAGAATGTATGTCATGCACCAGCAGTGGAAGTGGGAGGAGTATCTTCCACTAGTTGAGCTGGCTTACAACAATGGTTATTAGGAGTCATTGAGGATGAGCCCATTTGAAGCACTTTATGGATGGAGTTGTAACACTCCCATTAGCTAGAGTGATCCATTGAACATGGTACTTATAAGACCGAACATGTTGGTAGAGATGGAATAGGAAATGCAGGTTATAAATAAGAATCTAAAGACAACATGAGACATGCAAAAGAGTTATGCAGACCAGCACAGGGCATTTAAGGAGTTTTAGGTTGGGGAGCATGTGTACTTATGCATCAAGCCCAAGAAGAGCTCCTTGAGGATTGGGTCATGTGCAAAGTTGGAACCTCAATATTGCGAGCCTTTCAATATCCTTGAGAGGATTGGACCAGTGGCCTACAAAATTGCACTACCTTCGACAATGAAAGTCCATGATGTTTTCCATGTTTCATTGCTTAACATATATGTAAAGGATCTTGATCATGTGCTTGATTGGTCTATATTGCAGGTGGAGCCAGAAGGAGAATTCCAACCGGAACCACAATGCATATTGCAGCGGAAACATCTCATGCTCATGGACAGACCAATCAAACAAGTTAAAGTGTAGTGGAAGCACTTTGGGCCCGATGAAGCTACATGGGAGATGGTTAATCACATGAGGGCTATGTATCTTTCATTGTTTTTCCAGTTGAGGCAACGAAATTTTGGTATATGTACATATTTATGTATGGTTGTTATTGCAAACACTGCAATGAGTTGTGTTATAAATCTCCAATAAGCGGTATGGTTGTCATGTTTGTCATGATGGTTTTGCTTATGAGTATGTTGTTCATTGTAAATACTGCAACGAGTTGGGTTATAAAGATCCATGGGTAGTATATTTTTCTTTTCAGCTATTTCGTTGGTTTTAGGTGTCATTGAACACCAAGGATGGTGTTCCCCTAAGGGGGGGGGGGGGTCTGTAACAACCCCGAGTTAAAATTTCATGTAATAAAGTTAATAAAGGCAAAATAATACCAAGGTCATGAGACATGTATTCCAAGCTGAATGTTGGGAAAAATATCCTAGTGGGCATCACTTGTTGTTTGTTATGGATAAGAGATATTGGCAAAGGCAATGGAAAATGCTTTGAAAAGGCAATAAGGCATTATTGACATTTATTTTATAAAAGTAAAGTGAAATAGGAGAAAAGGAAGGTGAAGAGTTACATATTTGCATGAGAGGAAAATTGAAGGAAAAATAATGGAAAATGAAGAAATTAGAGGCATCAATAATAATAAAAACATCAGATCATAAATTTGGGGCCTTTTCTCACTTTAGTTTTGGAATTAGTCTAAGAGAGGAGAAGAGCACCAATAGGAGAAGGAAAGAAAGAAGCAAAGGAAGGACAAGGAAGGAAAATTTGGATCAAGCAACTTCAACAAGAATACTTGCAGGTAATAGGTTGCATGTATCATTTCCTAGTGGTTTTGGCATGCATGGTATATGCATGTGTGTATTTGGTTCATTTGTTGTCATTGTAATGAGTTTTATTGGGTTTCGATAGTGGTTTTAGCCTTTCCTTACTATTTCTGGATAGCCATGGTGTGATGGGATTCATTCTTGGCTAAGATTTGGATTGCCAGAAGGTTTTGGATCCGGGTGAGGTGGTCTCAAAAAAATCCCAAGGGTTTGGGGTGGAGATGGTTTTCTTCGGGAATCCCTCAACAAGTTGGTGTAGATAGGAGAATTCCTCAAGGGATGGTGAAGGAATTCCTAGGCATCCAAGCTCGGTTTGGTTTTGTGATCTCGGGATTGGTTTAGGTGAGATCACGGTAATGTGAGGCTGGAGGTGGTTTAACCTTTGGATTCCCTTGGTTGTTTATGGATTGGTTTATCCCATGAGACCCCACATTTATGCTTGGAATATGGCACAAGGTTGATTTGATGAAAGAAAGATTTGGTTCAACCCAATCTATGGTGAGGTGGTACGTGGAAGTCCTTGACTTGGTTGGCTTGTTCATATGGTTAATAAGAGCTAATTTCCTTTTGTGTTTATGAGTATATGTACTTGTTATTATGTGGATTTTATGGTTGTTTTATTCTTATTGATTATCTAATTATATGTTAGTTATAAGCAAGGTTTTATGACAATTTTAAGTATGGCTCTTATCACCTAGTAATTGAAGAATGGATGGTTGATGAATGCATGACCTAATTGGTATTATTGCAACTATTGTGAGAGGGAATTAATCCTTCTTGGTAAACCTCAGATAAGTTTCAGATCTCTATGTTTAGATATGCATTCATGACTTGTAGGTTGCATGTTCACTGTGTGTTTGATAGAATGCATGTCATGGTTAGACCTGGTCAAGTCAGTTCCTTTATTAAGCTTTATGTTAGAGGTTGTATCTGTGTTATTTATCATTCCTGGAAGTCTCATCAAGTTCTGGGTAGGGGTTTGGATCCTAGCCCTGAAAAAGTGGCTTATATGTCATAGTCGCTGGCACAAAACTACCTAAAAGAGACTACACTTGCTGGGAAGTAGGCCTGTGGGAGTGACTGGAGGGTTACAGTTGCTTGAAGGCCTTGTCATGGGAGTGACTGGGGGTCTAGTTCACTGAAAAGGAAAGTTATATCAAGGGTTGGACACCTAGAATGGTTGGTTGGTTCCTGGGGGTCCTGTAGCACATGAGGGTAGTCAGTAAGGTCTTGTTTTGTTGGCTTCATTTCCTTAAGGTCATCTAAGAGGTTGCGTCATGTCATAGTATCCCCTTAGTTCATGTTTACCCCAGGCAAGCTGGTTGTAACGCCACCTCCTCTCACATCTATCCACTTTCTCCAACTTACCTGGGGTAAACATGATATGAGAGGTTACTATGATATGACTCAACATCCTAGATGAACTTAAGGAAATGGAGTCAATTGAACAAGACCTGCTTGACTTCCCTCAGGTGCCACAGGACCTCCAGGAGTAACCCAACCTCTCTAGCTGTCCAACCCTTGAGATAACTCACCTTCTCCCTAACCTAGAGCCCCAGTCACTTCCTTTCCAAGGCCTCCATGCACCTATGGGTTCCTAGTTGCTCCTATAGGCCTACACAGTGCGACTGCGGCCTTTTTTTGCCAGTGTTTTGCAAGCAATTCAAGGATTAAGGATAATTTCCAAGGCTAGGGCTTAGCCTATGCCTAGAAATCTATGGAACTTCCAGAACTCATAAAAGACATGAAGACAATGCTTGTAGACCAAAAAATGGAACCAAGACTTGACTTGACCATCCCCAACGAAGACTGACATTTTGTCAAACACTTGTAGATATGCCAACTATAGGTCATGAATACAAGTCTGAACATAAGGGACTGAAAAATTATCTTAGGTGTACCAAGGAGGGTCTCTACCTTCTCACATTAGCTGTCATAACATCAATGAGGTCTTACATTCATTATTTATTCAGTTATGAGTGAAAACATGAAAAGAGACACGACTAAGATCTGTCATACAATCATGCTTATAACCAACATCTAACCAGATAAATAACTAACCATTAAAGCCACATAATTACCAATAGATTTCCTTACCAAAAGCAAGAGAAACTTATCTTTTATTGACCATAGGCAATTACCAACTAGGTTCGAGACTTCCACGTTCCACCTGACCATAGGTTGGGTGAACCAGATATTTCTTTTAGCCAATTACCCCCATGCCACGTTCCAAGTATGAATGTGGGATCTCATGGGATAAACCAATCCAAATACAACCAATTGAATCCAAAGTTTAAACCACCTCCACCCTCTCCATACCATGATCACACCTAAACCGGCGTCGAGATCACAAAACTAAATCGAGCTTGGATGCCTCAAAATTTCTTCACTATCCTTGAGGAATTTTCTTGTCTCCACCCTCAGGATTTACCATGTATCCCTCCATTACCAGTCAAGGGATTCCTGCGCCTTTGGGAATTTTCCTGTGACCACCTCACCCCAGATTCCAAAACCATATGTTAATCCAAAGTTCAAATCAAGAACAATCCCATCACACCATGGCTATCCGAAAATGGAAAGGCTAGGCTAAAATCCATTGTCGATTCCCAACAAAATCCATCTCAATGGCAGCAAAATAACCATATACCAACATGCACATACCATGCATGTCAAAACCAACTAGAAAATCACACATGCAATCAGTTCTTTCTCCTCTTTGAGACAATTCTAACACTTAACTGACAAAAAGGCTAACATAAGATACCAATTGATGCTCTGAAGTCTTTTTATTGATGAGGTCCATAATTTATTCAATTTTCCATTATTTTCATTCATTTTCCACCTCACATGCAACTTGTGACCTTTCACTTTCATTTTCTCCTAATTTCCATTATTTTCATAAATAATGTACCAAAAATACCTTTTTGCCTTTCCAAAGCCTTAAACATTGCCTTTTCCAATTTATCCTTAGCCATAAAACACAACCAGTGATGCCCACTAGGATATTTTGCCAAACATTTAGCTTGGAATAAGAGGCCCTTGCTCGTGGTCTTATTTTACCTTTATTAACTTTTATTACATGAACGTTTAACCTAGGGTTGTTATAGACCCCTCCCCCTGAGGGAAACATTGTCCTCATTGTTAAACCACACCTAGACCCAACAAAACCGCTAAAAAGAAAAAACATACTACCTATGAAGTTTTATATCCTAGCTCGTTGCAGTATTCACAATAACATCCTGCTCAAAAGCAAATACATCATGTAAAACATGACAACTTGACAACCATGTCGCTTATTGGAGCTTTATAACTGTTGGCTTATTGGGGCCTGACCCAGGTTCAGAAGTGTTTAGCCAAACAAATCCCGCACTACCACCCCTTTCAGCAACAGTCAGCGAAGCACGGACTGAAGTCTCACCCGAGGTAGTATGGGAGGGTGCTAGAACCAGGTTTCCACACCCTAGGGATGTCTTGATGAGGTCTGGAAAGGTCGCGAACCGATCCTGCGATCTCATGCTGCTCCGCTCGGTTGTTTAGCCTTCGCGTAGCTATGTGAAGAGGCACTTTCTAGATTCCTTACCCTTAGTATGTTATTATTATAGATCTGACTTGATTCAATGGTCTTAATCCAACATTTAATATTTACAACCAATGCGCGCAAACATAAACCTTAAAGATATGCATAAAACCATAACATAAGAACGAACACACAGATCTGCGACCAGATGCACAATAATTCATAAACACTTATCTTTCATTAATCTTCTATTCCAGAACAATCCAATTCCGCCTTGCGCACTTAGCTGCAGGGTCCGCGCACACAGCTGCGGACTCTACCAGGCCTTCACGCACACAGTTGCAGAGCCTACTCTAACTACTACCAACCTCGACTCGAACTATCAGAGTCAGAGATATCTCGAATTCATAAACCCATAACACTTTAGATCCAACAAAATCTACATTCTACACTTAGATCCTTGCTCTATTTATACATTCCCATGGTCCGCCGACCATGGTTAGGCCGACCCGCTCTATATTAATTTACAATACTTTAGGCGGTCAACCCTTTGACTTGACTTATTACAATTCGCACTTCACAAAACCTTTACACTACCATTACGAAAAATTGTGGGCTTTAAGCCCCAAAACCATTATGCGGGGGATCCACTGCCCAACAGGCCCCCAACACAATCATCATGACTCGTCCCGAGTCACTCAGCTCGTGTGGTGATCTTCACTCGGAGTCCATCCAACAACTTCTGCACTGTGCTGACATCTACCACACATTCTTCTGTTGTCCGTTGTATCAGTTGTGCACGATTTTTTTATGCCTTGTCAGCGGCACCTTCTTGCCTTAGCGCATATGTGTCTTGCATCTGGGTCAGCTCCCTCAATTGTAGTGGTGATCGTGAACGCTTCCTCGAGCCAAGGTTGGATGCATGCTTTAAGCCCGACTTCTTTCTAGTGTGCAGTGTCCACCTGTTCCTTCAGAGCCTGGGCCTCCCTCATCTTGGCCAAGTGCTGAGTGAGGGCGACCATTTGCACGGTCCCTGGAACAATGTCATAATCCTGCTGCAACTCCCATGCTTCTATCTCTACATGCTGCAACGTTAGGTCTTCTTGTAGTGATGTGAGTGTAAGAAGGGACTGATCCAACAATCCCATGCAGTCATGTACAGTGTGTTCTATCACTTCCCACCCTACTTGAATTACGCGGTGGCGTTGCTCTCTGATTTCCGGGGGTGTAGAGGGTTGCGCCTTCAACCTCAGCTCCGCGATCTGTAAGTTCAACTCTAATTGGACTTTCACGGCCTCCTCTTGGGCCCTACAGAATCCTTTCGCCATGTGATGAATCTTTTCGGCTGCTGGGAGTTCCGCTGGCATAGCTAGTTTTGGTTCATTGCTACAAACCTCCTCCACGGCCTGTTCCAATTTGTGGTTGTGTGCAAACAAGTTGTCACGTTGTAGACTGATCTGCTCCAGATTTCCCTTTTGCTCCATTAAGACCTGGAGGACGTGGCCTTCCCGAGTGCGGAGCTCAGCAGTTACCCCGTCTTGCAGCTGGTATAGGGTCTCATTAGGAAGGATAGCCAAATTCAACCCCCAACCCCTCATGTCACCTTCGGCCTCTGCTAGGACGGTGCCTGCTGGTAACACCAAAGTGTTCATTGTGCGGGTCCGCACCATCTACTCAGCTGTGGATGCACCTTCCACAAGGTTTAGTGTCATCACTCTTGGGGGTCGCACCTGTAATGCCTGAAACTACGCTCTAAGCACCCCCAACACATTTGTCTGCTCCATCAGCAACTCTTCCAGAGCACCCTTAGTGACATCACGAACTGGTTCGCTATTAGCAAGAAGATCTCACTCCAAAGAATTCGTTGTCTTTATCTTTTTGCATGCAGGTGGCTGCCCCTGGATGCGCGGCCTCTTAAGTGGGGTCAATTTTGTGGTAAGGTCTGTGCATTCATGTGTCTCCACTTCCCCTTGGATGTCCTTCTCCGTGGAAATTTCCTGATCTTCCACGGTCTCTTCAGTTGTCGCAGTTGTGGTTTCTGCTGTCGCTGTCGTTGTTGTCTCAGTCACCTCCCATTGTGTGGCTGCTTTCTATTCCTGGCGCGTCCTTTCCACCAACTTTGTGATGCGTAGCTTGATTTCCTTCTTCCACTATTGTGGGGCAATCTTTTCTAATGCGGCCAAGTCCGGGGCGCGCCACTTCGGAGGCCATGTCGTCATTACCTCGAAGATTGCATCGTCCATTGCAATGAATGAAAGCTTTACCCATGTTCGAGTTGGATCCTTTTGCGCCCGAATATACAGATTATGCATATCCGCCTTAAACTCGGCTTCACTTTGCAAACTGTTGCATACAAACGGGGATAACCATGGCCTGTGGTCGATCCATGTTCGGTTGCTCGCCTCCATGAATACCAAAAACACTTTGATCTCACGAATCCTCATGGCGTCTTTCGTTGCCCAGAGCGAGTTATACCTCACAGCTTCAGGTAGGTTCCTCTCAATGGTGGGAAACTGGTTGTCCTTCGACAACTCCCTTGCAACCAGTAGGATGGATAAGAGCAACCATGCATAGTGGAAGTCTTACCCTGCTCCTATGCTTCCCTACAATTCGTCAAAAATTCATCATAGATGAACTACGCCCAGTTGAACTGAACCCCCTCTGCACACTACCTCGTTAGCGCAATGACAGATGCTGGAACCTCGTCTGTGCGACATTTCCTCATGAGTTTGCTGGCCAGTAACTGGGTGGCGATGTGTACCCCTCAATCTTTGATACTTGCTATTACATACCCTCGCTTCCACTTCTCCAGCTTATATTTGGCCTTCATAGCTTCTGCGAGGCCCACGTCGCTACTCGTTCCTGCTATGGTTACGAGATTGTTTCCTTTGGTAGGCAGCTGGGAACTCCAGTGTATTAAATCGGTCGTGATGGGAATCGGCTCCTCCATCTAGAGATACCCGTCATGTACTAGACATAGTAGCTGTCAAATAACAAAAATTGTGATGGGTGTGCGGTGGTAGTGGGGTATCCACCTCAGATGGAGTAATCCTTCCTTCTCCACACCCCGCAGCCACTTCTTCTGCAGTAATTTCTCTGCAATCCATGAGGTCCCAGTCTTCGAACTTGATATTCGATACCCATCCCAGCGGTAGACCTTCAAATCTTATTTCATCCGAAAGAAGCGGGGTCTGGAGCACACTCTTCGTGGCCTCCAGGTCCTTCAGTATCTTAGTTGTCCCTTTCCATGGGGATATATATGGTGGTAGCGTTATCGTCGAAGGTACTTGGGAAACATTTTCTGCCTCATCGTCCTATGCTTCAATTTGAGCGATCAAGGCTTGTAAATCTTCCTCTTCCTCCTTGGTTTCGGTGGTGACAACTTTTTCCTTCTCTAACATTGACAATTTACTGAATCGTGGTGATACCCTGACTGGCCCCATTGTCTGCTTGTCTTTTTGGGGTTGCGATGTGCGTGGGGACTTTGGAACCTCTGGTGCAACTGCCACCTCTCCAGACTCCTTTTGGGTCAGATGGGGCTCTTCCGCGATTCTCACTCTGGTTCTCACAGCTGACATTGTTTCTACCCTAGATTCGTTCAGTCGCTTACTCATGGGTGGCAAGGTAGCTTGGTGCTCGCTGCTCTGTACTAGTTCAAATCTCAAATGTCCAAGTGTTGCTTCAAGGCTACCCCAAGGGATTTTATAGTAACGCTTGAATTTGAATTCGACCATTCCCTCCACTTCTAAGTCATTAATATCTTCTTGGCAGCAGATAATCCCGAATCTAGCACTTAATTCCAATCCTAATGGCCCATCGCCCGCTCCTTTCTATCTTAAATTGGACGTCTTGTCACGAACAGTGACATCAACGGTAACCTCCCAGCCTACCCGCGTAGCAGTGCAGCCTCTTATGCGCGACCGCGATCCTGGTGACCTACTGGTCCTTCACAGAACCCCCTTTCTGCGCAGATCTCTTGTAGACTTGTTTATAGTCCCGTGCCTTCTTTCAACTATTTGGAGTGTTGAGACTGTGCATTCTACAGCTAGTCAGGTGGTCGCACCCCAGGTGCGAGGCTTCAACTTCCCTGCTAGACTGGGCTGCGGGCATCCTTCAAATACCCTTGTGTTCAGTAGTGCATCGCGTTCTTCTTTGTATGGTACACTCCCCTGTTTAGTAAGGTTCAGTTGCAGCCATGATAGTAGGGTCGCAACTCTTTCTAATGCAGTAGTAGGCCTGGCCAGGCCTAGTCCCCTCATGCTTAGTTTCTCGGGGCCCACTTATGCGACTCTGGTTTCCAGTTTCCTGAGTTCTTCATCCAATATCATGCTTTTCCTCCTCATCCGTGCCCATGCTCCATTGAGTTCGCGAAGTTGCAGACTCCTTCGCCGAATAGCTTCCTGTAACTGCCGAATTCCTTTACCCAGGTCCTCGCGTCCTATCCGAACTACAGGGGCTGTGGTTTGGGGATTTCTCTCTGTCCTCCTTGTTTCATCTTGTCTCATCACTGATGCGGTCATCTTCACACTCCTCTTCTTTCTTATGGTCCTATAGGCCCATCGAACCAATGGTATGCACAGATCCCAATTGGTTCGTTTTATCTGGCGAACGTTGTTCAGGATTCTGCATGTTTTTTCGAACGTTCCATCGTGAACTGTTTGTGGAAGGCGTCGCCTTCCCTATTACCGCGTCAGGTTCTGACTTTTGATCCTGAGTTGGGGAGGTGGTTGCACAACATACATCTGCATCCCTCGAGGCAGGTGGGCGCTCAAACCGCCAGATCATGTTTGACGCTGGGGACATTCAAACCGTACACACGTCCGCCTTCTACATTCACCCCAGTTCCACCTAGTCTTCCAATATGTATTCCACCATTGTGTAGTTGTCGCGTGCAGCGCCCCTTTTTGTGCACCATACTACTGTTGTCGGAGTATTTCATCTTCACACTAGTCTAATGATTCCTCCATGTGTGTTGCACCATCATCTGTTGGTAGTTCCCTTGCTTCGGTCGTCATGCATTGCAATGATCTAACCATCATATTACAATTCAGCATTGTTACTTCGTGCAATTGGTTTTGCCATTGCTCTATCTCTTCATCTGAATCTGAAGTGTAAGAACTGTCGTGCTCCCATGAGATTCTCTCGTCCGCTATTGGATTCACCTGATCTTGGTCTTGCCCCGTTATCTGGTAAATGTAGTCCAGTTCATCGTTGTTGTCCTCATCACGCACAGGTTCAGTGTAGCGCGCTCCTTTAGCTGGATCTAACGGAACTACCACTCGTAGGGACTTTTTCTAAAAAATCATCTTCCGCTTCTTTAGGTTGATGACTCCATTCATATTAGTGGCCCAATCTATTCCTAGCAACGCGGGGTAAGGGTTAATATCATCCACACTCTCTATTACCTCAACATCTGTTTGTGTGCTCGTGCCTTCGATATCCACTGTTACTCCTTGCAATCTCCCCATGGGCAAGATCTTTTGTTGGTTCACCATCCATAATTGAATAGGAGACCACTATAATGTAGGCCTACCCATGCGTTCCCGTGTCTATTTAGGTAGCACATTTGCATCCAAACCCAAGTCCAGGATGACTTGATCCATCTCATATTCGCCAATCTGCGCCGTCAATCGCATTTCCCGCCCAGTGCACAATGCATGCTTTCCTAGTTTCCGGACCATGTGTGGTTCACCCGACCCTGCGCACCTAGTGATTAGCTCTTGTGATCCCTTAACTACCTTATTGTCGCGTAGCAACTTCATGCATGTCTCTAAAAAGGTAGTTAGCATAGAAGGATCCATTTCCAGCTCAGGCTGATCCTTACTACTTGAAGTAGAGGCCTTCGCGAAGCTCTTCCTAGTTTCCATAAATGTCTCCTTTGCACGTTCCAAGTCAAACTTTGGTTGCTTTGTAGGGGCCTCGTGAACCCATGTATTTTCCTTGAGCTACTTCCCCTTATCTTCCCCTGTGGTTGCACTGCTTCTGAGCACCATGTTCACGTTGGGGTCTTCTTCGCGCGGTTCAGACCTCATCATTTAGATGTTTTGTGTCAGAGTAGACTGAAGAAACCCTTTCTCGCTCATATGTGCGAACAATGTGGGACAATCTACCACTTCATGATCAAACTAATAACAGTATGGGCAACATGTTTGGGTCAGGTTCGTACAGTCATGCGCTTGGTGCCCAAGTCCTCCACAATTATAGCAGATTAACTATCCACGCCCTTGTCCGGGTCCCATTCCTCCTCGTCCTCGTCTGTGTCCCTGGAATCCACTGCGCGTTATTGCTGCAGCTAGATCCTAACCTCGCGCCTCGATCTGCATCTTGTAAGTAGGTGTTCGAACCATCGATAATTCATAACTTCGACAATTTCGCTCATCATGGCCTACTGATCTACAAAAATTGCAAAACAGTTGTTGGGGGGTCTGTGTAAACTTCTGCAACAGATGACAGTTGTCCATCGTGTGTTTTCCTCCCAACTAACAGATCGCGCACCAAAGCGCAAGTGCTACACGTGGCCTTGCCTATGCCTCTGGTCTCAACTGCATTAGTCCCCCCGCCAAATAGTTCGCGAATACTGGACAATGATCCTTATCATGGCCCTGGCCTTTACATTTTATGCACCACACTTCTTCGCATGCTTCTAGCCGAGGCACCCTATTCTGCTTCAAACTTTGCATCTCCAAGCATAGGTTTTGTGTTGCGCATGGAACTATTGGACTCTCAACCCAGGATCCTATATTAGGGTTTCATGCAACCTCATCGCTATTTCTAATGCTTTTTCTTGGGTTGAAAGCTTCTGCTGCGACAATGTTGTCCTCAAGTGTGGTGTCAAAGATGCCACAAACCACACCCAAGTGCACTCTTCCTCGCTTGCTCACGGAGGTGAAATTAAAGGATTTTTTCCTAACCCTTCGATACCTTTGTAGACCTTTCCGCTCCACGTCGTGCCACTCATTAATGTATTCGCATCACCCATTTTTCACATAACAACATCTTAATCTAGGTATTCAAAGATTTGATGTAATTACCTCATGGTCCCTTGAGAAAACGTCTTTCTGCTTTGCTATAGCTTACAGTCGTGTCGATCGCAAATTCAATGATAAACCCTCCTATTATCTGATCAAGCCAATGGTCTACGACCCGCGTGACCTTATCTTCAGATGCCTCTAGCCTGCGCACCAACTCTGGAGTCCACAATATCGGTTGATCGAGCTTGCACCTTCCCTGGCTATTGGCTAGCCTCGTGATCCAATCATACAGTTTTGATGAGAAGATCGTGAAGAAGATCTCGTGGATTTCCGTATATATGTAGCGATCCAGCCACCTCTTCTCGGATATCTACGGGGTTTTGTTTTCCTGTAATACAAACTCGTGAAATTTCTGATCCAAACAATCTTCAATTTCCTTCTTCGTAAGGTTCCAATGTTTTGACATCAGACATCCCTTAGGCAAATCCCAGTCCCGACAACAGAACCATTTGTTGGCTTATTGGGGCCTGACCCAGGTTCAGAAGTGTTTAGCCAAACAAATCCCGCACTACGACCCTTTCGGCAATAGTCCATGAAGTGCGGACTGAAATCTCACCCGAGGTAGTATGGGAGGGTGTTGGAACCAAGTTTCCGCACCCTAGGGATATCTTGATGAGGTCTAGAAAGGTCACGAACCGATCCTGTGAGCTCGCGCTACTTCGCTCGGCTATTTAGCCTTTGCGTAGCTATGTGAAGAGGCACTTTATAGATTCCTTACCCTTAGTATGTTATTATTATAGATCAAACTTGATTCAATGGTCTTAATCCAACATTCAATATTTACAACCAGTGCACACAAACATAAATCTTAAAGATATGCATAAAACCATAACATAAGAACTAACACACAGATCTGCGACCAGATGCACAATAATTTAGAAACACTTATCTTTCATTGTTCCAGTACAATCCAATTCGGCCTTGCACACTTAGTTGCAGGGGTCCGCGCACATAGTTGCAGACTCTATCAGGCCTCTGTGCACACAGCTACAAATCCTACTCTAACTACTACCAAACCCATAACACTTCAGATCCAACGAAAGTTACCTTCTACACTGAGAGCCTTGCTCTATTTATACATTCCAATGGTCTGCAGACCATGGGTAGGCCGACCCACTCTATATTAATTTACAATATTTTAGGCGGACAACCCTTTGACATGACTTATTACAATTTGCACTTCGTGTACTTCGCAAAACCTTTACACTACCATTACCAAAAATTGTGGGCTTTAAGCCCCAAAACCATTACGCAGGGGATCCATTGCCCAACAATATCTTATCTCATTGTGGTATTTACAATAAAACCATACATGAATATGTACAAATACCAAGAGTCATTTGACTTCACCGGCAAACAATGAAGGATACACAACCCACATCTGATCAACCATATCCCATGTAGCTTCGTCGGGCCCAAAGTGCTTCCACTGCACTTTAACCTACTCAAGTGCTCTGTTCTAGAGCATGAGATGTTTCCACTACAATATGCATTGGGTTCCAGCTGGAATTCTCCTTCTTGGTCCACCTGCAATACAAACCAATCAATAACATAATCAACATCCTTTACATATATTTGAAGCAATGAAACGTGAAAAACATCATGGAATTTCACTGTCGGAGGCAGTGCAAGTTTGTAGGCCATTGGTCCAATCCTCTCAAGGATCTCAAAAGGCCCACAATACCGTGGTGCCAACTTGGCACATGATCCAATCCTCAAGGAGCTCTTCTTAGGTTTGATGCACAAATACAGATGCTCCCCAACCTGAAACTCCTTAAATGCTCTATGCTGGTTTGCATAACTTTTCCGTATGTCCTGTGTTGCCTTTAGATTCTTATTATTAACCTACATTTCCTATTCCATGTTTGTCAACATGTCTAGTCCAGTAAGTACCATGTTCACAGGATCACTCCAGCTAATGGGAGTATTACAACTCCGCCCATACAATGCCTCAAATGGACTCATCCTCAATGACTCCTGATAACCATTGTTGTAAGAAAACTCAACCAATGGATGGTACTCCTCCCATATCCTTTGTTTATGCATGAAATACATCCTCAACATGTCCTCTGGTATCCTATTGAACCTCTCTATATGTCCATCTATATGTGGATGATAAGTTATGTCAAAGGCCAACTCTGCCCCCAATCCCACAAACAACTCCTTTTAAAACTTGGAAGCGAACTTGGCATCCCTGTCTGACACAATATTCTTCGGAACACCATGCAATCTCATGATCTCCTCGATGAAAACCTATGTTACCTCACTAGCTGAATAGGTAGACCTCAATGGAATGAGGTGAGCTACCTTGCTTAACTTGTCTACCACAACCATGATATAATCATGGTTCCTCGATGTCCTCGGAAGACCTATAATGAAATCCATGGAAATGACCTCCCATTTCCACTCTAGAATTGGAATCAGCTGAGCAACCCACCTCGATGCTTACACTCTGCTTTGACCTGCTGACACTCCAAGCATCTCACCGCGAACCCGACCACTTCCTTCTTTAGATTCAGCTAGCGGCATAACTTCTTCACTATTGTCAATGTCTTATGGTATCCTAGGTGACTTGAATATGGTTTTAAATTAAACTCCCTCAAGATAAGATTCTTGAGTTCATTGTCATTTGGCACATAGATCCTGTCCCTAGATCTCACCAAGTCATCTGTTATAAGATGATAATCCACATGTTGATCACCTGTACCTTGTTTTAACCTGAGCATAAGTTCCCTATACCTGTCATCCTGATGTCTTGCTTGTAAGATCTGATCTTGTAAATCTGTCCCATATGAGCTCACTACTGCAACATGGTTCAACTGCACTTTCTTGTTGAGAGAATCCACAACCCTGTTCTCCTTACCCTTGGTGTATTTGATCTCGAATTCAAACTCACTAAGGGTATGCAACCATCTAGCTTGCCTAGCATTCAAATTCAGTTCGTCAAACAAACATCTTAGTCCACGGTGATCTCTCATCAACACAAACATCCTGCCAAGAAGATAATGTCTCCACATATTCAAGGTATGAATAATAGCTTCCAACTCGAGATCATGAGTCACATAGTTCTGCTCGTGCTCATTCAATTACTAGACTCATAGCATATCACTTGTCCTTCCTGCATAAGGATTCCACCAAGCCCTCCCTTTCAAGCATATGTACATACTATAAACTCTTTATCTAGATTAGCAATCTTTAATGCTGGAGCATTTGTCAACAACTGCTCAAACAACTGCTCAAAATTAGCTACACACTCCTCTATCCATTCAAACTTCTTACCTTTCCTCTGTGATGATGTAATAGGATATAAAATGCGTGAGAAGTTCCCGATGAACCTCTTGTAGTAAGCTACTAAACTCATGAATGATCTGACTTCCTCCACAATTCTAGGAGCTACCCACTCCATGATACCCTTTATCTTTTTCGAGTCTACTGTCATGCCATTCTTGGAAACAACATGTCCCAAGTAATGTACTTATGTCTGAAATGTTGGAAAAAGTAACTATGTTCGGTCTTCAATAATGTTCTTGAGTCATTATGTAATGTACTTGTCAAAAGAATAAAGAAAAAAAAAATATTATTATTATTGTGACTTATTAAAGCATGGGTTTCATGCTTGGGTCACCATGTTTTATGTCAAAGTCCCCATTGAGGACTTCTAGGATTTATTCTGAGTCTATAGAATTATTGTACATTTAAAGAGACCCTTCTTGGGCTTTTGAATCATGTAAAAAAGTTTAGTATTGAGTAAAATATGAATTATGGAACCTCCACACCATGTCGGCCTAAGGGAAGATCAAGTGGGCCTAAGACCCTATTCGACCCCACAAGAAGCCTATAAAAGGAAGGACATCGAATTCATTTGAAGCATCACTTCTCATCAAGTTCAAATTCTCTCTACTGGGCAGAAGTGCGAAAATATGTTTGTTGGGAAGAAATGCGAAGTGGGTAGCTGGGAAAGTCTGTTGTCGGGAAATTGGGAGATCGAAGTCTTCCAAGTTGGACTATTTCCTGAAGTTGTTAGCTACTGCAAGTTGCTACATAGTCGAAGTATATGGGAAGAGGCCACTCTTCTAGAGGCTGACTTGGTGTGGAGGGAAGGTCTAGTCAAATTCTAGGGTGAAGAGTCTCAAATAATACTATTGAAAGGAAGAACTACTTTGACTGGGTTTTACCCTCGAGGGGGGGTTTTTCCTTGGCATGTGCCTACATCTTGTGTTCATTATTTTATGTGATGCTACTTTTGGTAATTGCTTGATGAACTAAAGAAAAAGATATAAAGAATCTAAATAATAAAACACATCACAAGTAATTATCAAGATCAAGAAAATATTTATTGCCTTTCTAATTTTCCAACATGGTTTCATAGCTTTGGTGAAGAAAGAAGAAAAAGGTAGATTCATTCATAGGCAATATCTCAGTGAAAGAGTCTATTATATTCAAGGAAGACGTCTAACTCAATCAAGGGTGAGAACAAATTTGAAGGAGCATCCAACTTCAGATCCTGGAAGAAGAGGATTGACCTAATCCTTAAGAGCAAGGTGTTAGATTTGGTAAAAGGAAATGTAAATAAGCCTACCAAAGAAGCCAGCGATGTTGACAAAGTGAAATTCAAGGATCTAGAATTTGTGGCTATGACTCTAATGGTAGAAGGGATAAAAGACAATCTTGTCCAATTCATAGCTAACATCGATCATGCTCAAGAGATGTATGAAGCCTTGTTGAAGATGTTCACTATAAAGAACACTGGTCAAGTAGCAAGTTTGAAGAATGAGTTGATAATACGAAGATGACTAAAGAAGATACTATTGCAACCTTCTTTGTGAAGATAGCTAGACCCAAGGATGATCTTTTAGCCATCGATGAGATTATTCCAGACAAAGAAATGGTGATCACTACTATATTAGGATTGCCACCCTCTTGGGGTGCATTTGCTTCAGGTCTCAACAGTTGGAAGGTAGCTCCCACCCTTGAAGAATTATCAAATGCTTATGTTGCTCATCATAAAGGAAAGAGATCAAAGGGACGAAGGAAGAAAGTTGACATGTTTAAGATAGAGTGCTATCAATGTCATAAAAAAGGTCACTAGAAGAGTGACTCCCCGAGAACCCAAGGAATAAGAAGAGAGGAAGAGATCAAGGAAACTTTGTTGAAGAAGGAGACTCAAAGAAACTCAACCCTGAAGAATCCGACGTTAGGTACTTTCACTATTAAGTCATTTGCTTTACATAATTTGTTTGATATGTTTTATAATTTATAGGTTTTTAACATATCTTTGGAAAAGACATTTTTGTATTGCTTTAAGTTTGTAGGTTTCCCTCAACCTTTGGAGGGAGCTTCCAACAACTCTCGGAAAAAGTATCTAATGTCTTTTTAGTTTTGGGTTTATGTACTCAGCTGCAAGAAGGAGGATCTATCAAGACAAGGTTAGTCAAGAAACAAAGGTATGCTTTGAATACATTGATTGAAAGGATTATTCATCTAATGATATATTAGTGATTCTTGTTTGGGTGATTCATCTCTTGATAAATCTACCCACCCCACTCATTGACTATGTAGAACCCTAGACAGGTTCTGGAAAACCCTATCCGAAGGGTATGCTAATGTGAATGCTAAAACCCTAAACTGATTAGGGATATTGTAATGCTAGTTGAAATATTTATTGATGATGTCATGTTTGGGATTTTGGCATGATTGGGAAATCCTAACTTATTAGGGTTGAATGATAAAGTCTAAAATCTCAGAACCTTTGAAGTTTTGGTAATACAGGGTTTTCTATGTTCCACATTTGAACCCTAGCTCATTAGGGTTGGTGGAATGTGTGTACTACATTGGAACCCTAGCCCATTAGGGTTTGGTGGAATGTGTGAGCAAGACCCTTATATTGTATTAGAATTAATTTACTTCATATGTGTGTATTGTCTGTTCAAACCCTAGTATAATCAATATGTTTGTGTGTCTAACTCTTATTGATATTTGTGAAGTTGGGTTTGACTATCTCATGATATGAAATATATTTAAATGGTGATGAAATATATGCATATAGAGATATATCCTTTTGGTTGAAGTCCTAGGTTGGTCTAGGAAAAATGTATTATTGTTGTTGGACATATGATATATGTATGGTTGTGAATTCCTAGATATGTGTTGACCTAGTCTTTGATGGTCATGAGTTTTACTATTTAATAGAAGTCCTTGTCTAAGATTCTAGGATAATGATATTTGGAAATCTAGGATGTTGTAGCTAAACCCTAATGAAGTAAAATTGTCTAGTATGTGTGATATAAAAATATGAAATCTATTAACTGATTGTTGGAAATGAAAATCTAGGTTTTTGCAGTTAAATCCTAGTAGCGACATTGTCTAGTGTGAAACATAACACTCTGAGATCTATGTATTTAATGATTGTTGAGATTGTGGAATTCTAGGGTTTTGGAGTTAAACCTTAGTCAAAATAAAAGCTCTGGAATATGATGATATGAGATTTGTGAAAATTGGAATTCTAGGGTTTTGGAGTTGAACCTTAGTCAAAGTAGAAATCTTTGATGAGTGTTGACTATTTGATATTTTGATATTTGTGAAGAGATTGTTGAAATTTGAATTTTTGAGTTTGTTGATTGCTCAGAAATCTAGGGTCACAAACTTACCCTAGTGGTATTTTGTCATGTTAGTGACTGATTGATGGTTGATTGAAAATCTAGGGGTTTGGAACTAGCCCCAGTGGAAGCTGGTCATGATAATGACTAAGCTGTGATTAACTTTGATTAATTCTATTGTATGAAATCTAGGATTTGTATGAATCCCTAGTGTGAAGTCTAACATATGGATTTTGAAAGATTGTTAGATGCTTTGTAGATCTATATTTGTGAAATTGTTTATAGGGTTTATTATATGTTGAAGGAAGGTATGTCATACCTTTGGAAGTAACATTGAAACTCTAGATGGAATGAAAGTTGAAAGAGTCTAAGGTGTATAAAGTCCATAGCAAGATGTTGAAGAGTATGTGTCTCTTGTCTGGGTATTTGATATGAACAAATTTGAAATGCTTGCATGGTTTTGATATGGCTAACATCATGCTTCTATAGTTTTGGTTGTACTTTCTATTGAAGTTGTGCATGTACACAATATTCAACTTGGTGAAGATGCTCATTGATGTAATAAGCATGATGGGGGTGATGATAACTCTGATGAAATGGTTGGGAGCCACAAAAAATTCTATGATGCCAAAAGAAGAAGCTGATCTCCCAGAGGAAGCATGAATTTAAGGGATCTCCTTAATATTAAGAGGGAGTTCGTGTAAATAGGTGCTTCCTAGTTGATAGGGAGTGACTTATATGGTTCTTTGCTTCATATGTCATGCAATAGACCAAGACTAATATCTGTAAATCTGAGTGAAGGCCATGAATAGGAAAAGGAAATTGGAGAATGCATTTTGAAGTGTTGTTGAAACAAGGAAAGCAGGATCCGGCTGAAGAATATGTTGTTGCATATGAAGTTGGATGAAAATTTTATGACTGAGGAATCTTTTGTCAAAGATTCAGTTGATCGTCTTACTATGGAAAGTTGAGAAGAAACATTTGTTTCCTAGAAGACCCTGAAGGTTTGTATTTGATTATGTACTTGCGAAAGTATATTATTGATTGGGGTTGTGTTCATACAGGTGAATATCTTGAATGATTTGATAGCATGTTGGTTACCTATCAAGTTTGAATGGGAGAGATTGGTTATTCTTGATCTACTAGATTAAGGGATGTTAAGGATTTGTGAATGAAGCATTACCTCAGAGGACATTTAGCTAAAACATTGTGTTGATGTCTAGAAGTTGGAAAGGTGGTGTTGATCAAAGAGTTATGTTTGGATACACACCTTGATGTTTGGGTTGGTGATTAGGAAGTAAGCCTCATGGTACCTAAAGTTTGAGTTCACCTTAGTCTCACTTGGATAGATTTCCCTGGTCAAGAATCTAGTCCATGGCATTGCGGTGCCTAAATTGTTGAGTGACTGGTTGGATAAATTGCCCTGGTCAGGAATCTAGTCCATGGAATTTTGGTGCTTAAAGGTTCTTCATGTTTTCATATAGTTTGATATCTTCCATTATATTTATACATTATGGATACCTCCCTAGTTAAGAGGGAGTGTTGGAAAAAGTAACTATGTTTGGTTTTCAATAATGTACTTGAGTCATTATGTAATGTACTTGTCAAAAGAATAAAGAAAATAATTATTATTGTTATTATTGTGACTTATTAAAGCATGAGTTTCATGCTTGGGTCACCATGTTTTAGGTCAAAGTCCCCATTGAGGATTTCTAAGATTTATTATGAGTTTATAGAATTATTTTACATTTAAAGAGACCCTTCTTGGGCTTTTGAATCATGTAAAAAGGTTTGGTATTGAGTAACATATGCATTATGGAACCTCCACACCATGTTGGCCTAAGACCCTATTCAACCCCACAATAAGCCCATAAAAGGAAGGCCATCAAATTCATTTGAAGCATCACTTCTCATCACATTCGAATTCTCTCTACTGGGTAGAAGTGCAAAAATTTATTTGCTGGGCAGAAGTGCGAAGTGGGTAGCTGGGAAAGTCTATTATCGGGAAGCCGAAGTGAATGCGAGTTTGGGTGAGTCTAAGAATTAAAGGAAAATCAAAATTTTGGTGGTGGTATCACTTTGTTTCATGCTCTATATTGGGAGATCGAAGTATTCCAAGTTGGACTGCTGTTAGAAGTTGATAGCTGCTACTAGTTGCAGCATAGTCGTAGTTGTTGGGAAGAGGTCAATCTTCTGGAGGCTAACTTGGTGTGGAGGGAAGGTTTGGTCAAAGTCTAGGGTGAAGAGTCTCAAAGAATACTATTGAAAGGAATAATTACTTTGACTGGGTTTTCCCCTCAAGGGGGGTTTTGCCTTGCCATGTGCCTACATCTTGTGTTCATTGTTTTATGTGTTAATGCTTTTGGTAATTGCTCAATGAACTAAAGAAAGAATATGTAAAGAATCATAATAATAAGAAACATCACAAGTAATTATCAATATTGAGACATCTTTAATTCCTTTCTAATTTTCCAACGTGAAAGAAACTGCACTTGCTAAGCTTAGCATACAACTGATGCTCTCTTAGCAATCTCAACATTGCTGCTAAATGTTCGGCATGGTCTTCCTCATTTTTAGAATATATCAAGATGTCATCAATTAATACAATAGCAAACTTGTTCAGATAAGGATGCAACACACTATTCATCAAACACATAAAAATAGTTGGAGCATTAGTCAAACCGAATGGAATTACAACAAACTCATAATGCCCATACATGGTCCTAAAGGCAGTCTTGTAGATGTCCTTTTCTTTGATGCATACATGATGGTATCCTGATCGCAGATCTATCTTTGAGAACATTGTTGCTCCCTTCAACTGATCAAACAAGTCATCAATCCTCGACAATGGATACTTGTTCTTGATCGTCACAATGCACAATCTAAGAGTACCATCCTTATTCTTCACGAACAATACTCGTTCACCCCAAGGTGATACACTTGGCCTAATGTATCCCTTGTCAATCATTTCCTTCAGCTGCAACTTTAACTCTACTAATTCCGGAGTGCTCATCCTATAAGGTGCCTTTGATGCTAGTGTTGCCCCTAGTACCAACTCAATAGAAAAGTCTACTTCCTTGTGTGGAGGCAACTCCGAAATCTCTATTAAACACACATCCTGAAACTGCTACAATACATGGTACCTCTTGAAGATTTCTACATCCTCAACATCCTTGCCCTTGTCACTGGAAATATGAACTGCAAACATCACACACCCTTTTCTACAACTGCGTATAACCTCCATAGCTGTGACCATCCTCACTGATGTAGGCTTACTCTTCCCCTACAAGATTCTCCTCTCTCCATTATCATCTAGGTACTCAATAGCCTTGTCATAGAAATCTACCTTGGTCATGTGAAGATACAACCAATCCATACCCAAAAGCATACTATATGATCCCAATGACAGTACATTCAAATGTGTTGATGTAGGCATGTCATTCAACTCAAATGCACAAGCTCTTACCTAGTGATGAACTCTCTTCTTCATACCTGTAGCCAACTACACCAACCAAGACTCTGCACACACTTCTTTTATCAAGCCACACTTATCCACCAGGTTAGGATTAACATAACTATAATTAGATCCGAGATTAATCAAAATAGAAATAACTTTATCATAAAGCTTACCATCCACCTCAATTATAGATACCTGGTGATTCGCGTGCCTGTTTCCATAGCCACATAAATCCGAGGAATACTATGACCAACATCCCCAACTATCTGCACCTCTTGAACACTATATATCTGAGACCTACTTCCCTGGTACAATGGACAATCCTTTTTAGGATGATCTTTGCCACATATCCAACACTATAATAGTGCTCTACTATCACCTCTAGTTTGTTGCTCTCTAGGTTGCGACACATCTCCCTTCTCAATTGCACTGAACTTATTGTAAGGAGCAACATTTTCTTTCTCACCTACATCTTAAGGTCTTCCCCACTTCGGTGGCCATTTTCCTTTTATTTTCTCATTTCCCTTCAAGTCACGTTTAGGCTCAACTTTTCACTTTTATTGCTCATAATAATACTTCAATTTCCGGATGGCTTCCTCTAGCGATCTAGGCTCATAAAACTCAATTTGGTCTCTATATGCTGTTGGAAATCCACTGCTAAATATCAGAATTTTAGCCTTCTCCTCCTTGAGATATGGCACATACCTCAACAACTCCAAGAATCTGTTGGTGTATTCATCATCTGTCATAGAACCCATCTGTAGCTCATAAAACTCCTTAGTGTAGAATTTCCTGTAGATTCACAAGCTCATGCAATTTACTAAAGCACAAGACAAGAATCTACTTCTACTTTCAATTAGCAAAAGCCAATAGATCGATGAAAACAATATGAACAAGAAGAAGATAATTCAATGGCACATAACACATAAGTATCTGGGGAAAGAGGGGCTCGACGACGATTCGAAAACTGGTGAAGGCGGGAAGAAACCAGAGGGGTTAATGGGCGACCTTCGCGGTTATGGGGGCGCGGGTTTCGGGTGAGCCCCCGCACAGGCTGCGACAAACGACAGTCATCGCGTTTCCAGCTTTTCTGCTGCTGTTACCAGAGGTGATTTTATACTTCCCTGCTTTTTTGTGGACAGCTGGAGGTCGTTTTTGTGGCAGGCCAACTGGGTTGCAGGGTCGTTTCCCCTGTTTCTTTCTGTCAGTTTTCGCCTTGGGGTTCCCGTTTAATGTTTCGACAAGGCTCAGTCTTGTGGTTTTGAGGGCGTCGGGAATCGGTTTGCGGTCTCTGTTGTCGTTTACCTCCCCAGGTACTCACCAACCATGGATAATCCGGAGGAGTTGGTGGACCTTGACCCGTCATTGGAGGATATCTTGTCCATGTGGGGCAAAGATACCACCGAAAAAAACGTAAACCTGTATTTTGGCGGCAAAAAATCTTTTGAACCGACTTCCCATTCAGAGGCGGTGTTGCCCCCTTTCTTACATTTCGATGGGAACCCTGCTGCTGAGATTAAATCGGCTTCAAACCAGTTTGTTAAGGAGAAAAGGGCAGTGCACGATGAGTCGGAAGGGCGTATAACAGTCGGGTTGTCTTCGACGGTTAAAGGCAAGTCTGTGGGCTGCGGGAAGCTCCCTTCCATCGGACTGGAAGGATCAGAAATTTTGGGCCGATCGTTGGGTACTGGGAAGGATTTTCCTTCCGGGGGTTCCTCTCTTTTCCCCAGAGCATCGCTCTCAAAATACCAGTTTATCCCTGAAGCACAGCGCCATCAGAGATGCAAGGGGAGTCATGGACACAATGTAGAAGCCCCAGGGGTGTCTGAAGCTCCTACAAGGGGCTTTTGCTCTGAAAAATTTCTTGCCAAAGATCCTTCTACAAAACGTCCCGTGCCATTAGTGGAATCGCCTCAGGAGGAGGTAGAGTGGTCGGACTCTCCCGGGAATACAAAGGCTCATGAAGATATTTTTAGAAGCAAGGGAGATAAAAGAAAATCCCAAAGGGCTATTGGGTCACTAGATCCGGGGGGAAACCTGGTTCTAGGAATGGAAGTATCGATTGATGAAACACTGGAGGTCGCTGACTGCACTGTTGTTGGCCGAGCTCGGGGAAAGAAATTATCTCCAGCGTTTCTACAATCATGGGGGGAAGTTCTTTTTTCAAACCCATCTCCCCTTCGTTTTGAGGCCCAATGCCTCGTTAAAGGATGGTTCACTCTCCGGTTTGAAGATAAGGATGCAGTAAACTGGGTGTTGGGTAAAATCTGGTTCATGGGGCATATTCCAGTTCTGTTGAAGCACTGGACTCCTCTTTTTGACGCCATGAAGGAAAATACTCAGGTCTTTCCAATCTGGGTTCGGGCTCCCGGTCTCCCGATCTTCCTCTGGACGGAGGCTGTTTTCAAGTCTATTGGAAATAAGCTAGGAACATTCCTGGAGGCTGATTTGTCGTTTAAGGAGTCGAAAATAAAGGCGACAGCCCGAATCTTGGCTTATATCGACCTGAGCAAAGGCCTGAGGGAAACTATTAATCTACAGTACAAGGATTTCATTTTTGAGCAATTATTAGATTATGAGCATTTGCCGTTCCGATGCCATATTTGCCATGAATATGGGCATCTGGCCAAGAAATGCCCTATGCTCAGGAGGCGAAGTCGGCTATGGAGGTCCCCTGTTCTCAAGAACAATAGGAAATTCCAAACTCAATCCGAGCCAGCGAAGGAGGTAAGGCCACATCAGACAGAGAAGGGGCTAATCACTGGTTTTTTCCGAATAAAGGATTTTGAGGCAGTTTCTCGGGCGAATAAGGAAGCTACTACAGATAACCACCTACCAGTCGGCGCTGGGACGGAAACAAATCAGCACAATACACAAGATCAAAACTCCCCAGCATCGGAGGTTTCGGCTAAGTCAAATCCACCTTCTAATATTATTTCACAAGCTGTTGCAAATGTCAAAGAATCCATTACGGGTTCCCCTCAGTTACCTATCTCAGCTAAGGAAATTATGTCGAGTGATATCGCGATTTTGGAGCCACAATCTGGCATGGAGCCTCCTCCTGAAAATATGCATCCACCAGATCTGAACTGCGACAAGCACTGGCCTACCCTTTCGCCCCGTGCTCAAAAGACGCCCTGTCCATACAACCTCAGGTCCTTGGGGAACAAGGCCGATCAAAACGTAGCTATTGGAGGCCTCGATCGGACATCTATCCAGGGTATTATTCGGGGCAAAAGGGGAAGAAAATCTGACATTTCCAAAGCAAAAATAAAAGCAAAGCTGGATGTAGCGGACGGAAAGCAAGTCTCTATTCTTGGGGCACTTAGAGCAGTGCAGTCCCCTGAGCCAGTTAAGAAATGATCTTCTCCTCATGGAACTGCAGAGGCTTGGCCAGTAAGCCCAAGAAACTGGCGCTGAGAGAGTGGTTATTTAATTCAAAAGCTGATATCCTTTTCCTCCAAGAGACGTTGGGGAAAGGCTCGGAGGTGGAAGCATGCTTGTCATCTCTTATCCCTGGATGGTCATTCTTTGCAATTGACTCATCTGGTCACTCAGGGGGACTCGCCATTGGCTGTAAACAGGGAAGAATCAAAGTTACTAACAGCTGGGGGCTGAAGCAAGCTATGGGTATGGAAATCATCTCTCCAGACTTCCCATTCCCTCTCCTAATAGTAAATATTTACGGGCCTTGTCAAGGTAGGGAGTCCTTCTGGTCGGATTTGCTTGCCAAATCAGTGATGAACACCCCACTGCTGGTGTTGGGTGGTGATTTAAATTTCTCTTTAGGTAGAGCGGAAGCATGGGGTCCCTCGGCCAGGGAGGATCCTCTCATGGAATTTTTCACTCAAGCCTTCATTGATAAAAAATTATCTGATCCCTCCCCGACCAAGCTAAAGCCGACATGGAGGAACAGACGTTCTGGGGAGGATAGGATCGCTAAGAGACTGGACCGTTTCTTTCTCTCTGAGGGTCTTATTCAAAATGTACCACTCTTTCGTCAATGGGTTGAAGAGGTAGGGAATTCTGATCATTTTCCTATTTTTCTGGACCTTTCTTTTCCCCCTCCAAAGCCACCAGCTCCTTTTAAATTTAACCCTTCATGGCTCCAAGATCTTTCTTTCGCAAATCTCTTCAAGTCGACATGGATTCATCCGGCACAGAATGCCAATGAGAGCAAGGGTTTTATGTTTATGGAAAATCTGAAAAGGCTCAAGAAAGCCACCATATCATGGGCAAAAGATAGGCAGCGGCATCAGAACGAAGACCTGATAAAAATCAGGGAAGAGCTGAAGGTTTTGGAAAGCGTGGATGCAGATGGCTACGCAACTCAAGCATCTAAGGACCGTATCCTTTCACTGGAAAAATCCCAAAACCAGATTCTCCTGGCTAAGGAAGAAGAATGGAGACTCAAAAGTAGGGCGTTATGGCTTAAGTCAGGAGATGAAAACACAAGCTTTTTTCACAACTATGCAAGAGGAAGGAAATCAGTAAACACCATTTGGAGCCTAAAAGATGAAGCAGGTAGGGCAGTAAATACTTTTTCTGAGCTCTCGGGCTTGGGACAGCGGCATTTCCAGAACCTTTATTCTGATACAGGTGAGGCCACCATAGGTGAAATTTTGCGGACTGCACAATGTTTTCCTAGTTTCTTTGAGGAGGATGAAGCTGCGGATCTGTCAATCCCTGTTTCTAAGGACGAAGTTGAACATGCTATGAAAAGTATGGGTAAGGATAAATGTCCCGGTCCCGATGGGTGGACTATTGAGCTTTTTCTTCATTTCTTTGATATGATTGGATCTGAAATTACTGATGTTGTGGAAGAATCCAGATTGAAAGGAGAAATTTACGGACCTTTTAATTCAACTTTCATTGCACTTATACCAAAGAAAGATGTGCCGGAGTCTTTCGATGATTTCCGGCCAATATCACTATGTAATTGCATTTATAAAATAATTGCAAAAGTGATAGCCTCTAGGCTCGTTCCCATACTTTCCAAAAATATCTCTATGGAACAATTTGGTTTTTTGGAAGGAAGGCAAATTCACGAGGCTATCGGGGTCGCCCAAGAAGTTCTCCACAGTATCAAACAGAAGAAGCTGAAGGGGTCGATCCTAAAGATTGACCTTTCAAAGGCCTATGATCGTATCAACTGGTTGTACCTTCGGATGCTGCTCACACACCTGGGTTTCAGTTATTCATTTGTTAGTTGGATAATGGGCTGTATTTCGAATGTTAGCTTTGCTGTCCTGATCAATGGTGCTGCTTCTCCCTTTTTCAACAGCCAAAGAGGCCTCAGACAAGGATGTCCGCTATCTCCCCTCCTCTTTCTTTTGGTGGCGGAAGGATTCAGCAGATTGATCCATAAAGCCAGACGGTCTGCCACGATCAAAGGTATTGAGGTTGCTATAAATCTTTATATTACTCACTTACTTTTTGTTGATGACATTCTGATATTCTCAAATGGATCTCTCCCCGAAATGGAGGAATATAAAATCATTTTTGACCTTTTTATGAAAGCCACGGGTATGCAAATAAACCTGAGAAAATCACAAGTTATTGTGTCAGGGCTTAACAGGAGAGAACGCTCTAGAATGTCAAATCTTTTCCCATATCAGTCCCAACCTTTAGACTCCCCCTTTAAATACCTGGGATTCTGGCTAAAACCGGATTCTTACAAAAAAGTGGATTGGAATTGGATTATAGCAAAGCTGGAAGCTAGAA
>APFE031588407.1:272021-312267 GCA_000404065.3 Pinus taeda
ACTTCTCATCACATTCGAATTCTCTCTACTGGGTAGAAGTGCAAAAATTTATTTGCTGGGCAGAAGTGCGAAGTGGGTAGCTGGGAAAGTCTATTATCGGGAAGCCGAAGTGAATGCGAGTTTGGGTGAGTCTAAGAATTAAAGGAAAATCAAAATTTTGGTGGTGGTATCACTTTGTTTCATGCTCTATATTGGGAGATCGAAGTATTCCAAGTTGGACTGCTGTTAGAAGTTGATAGCTGCTACTAGTTGCAGCATAGTCGTAGTTGTTGGGAAGAGGTCAATCTTCTGGAGGCTAACTTGGTGTGGAGGGAAGGTTTGGTCAAAGTCTAGGGTGAAGAGTCTCAAAGAATACTATTGAAAGGAATAATTACTTTGACTGGGTTTTCCCCTCAAGGGGGGTTTTGCCTTGCCATGTGCCTACATCTTGTGTTCATTGTTTTATGTGTTAATGCTTTTGGTAATTGCTCAATGAACTAAAGAAAGAATATGTAAAGAATCATAATAATAAGAAACATCACAAGTAATTATCAATATTGAGACATCTTTAATTCCTTTCTAATTTTCCAACGTGAAAGAAACTGCACTTGCTAAGCTTAGCATACAACTGATGCTCTCTTAGCAATCTCAACATTGCTGCTAAATGTTCGGCATGGTCTTCCTCATTTTTAGAATATATCAAGATGTCATCAATTAATACAATAGCAAACTTGTTCAGATAAGGATGCAACACACTATTCATCAAACACATAAAAATAGTTGGAGCATTAGTCAAACCGAATGGAATTACAACAAACTCATAATGCCCATACATGGTCCTAAAGGCAGTCTTGTAGATGTCCTTTTCTTTGATGCATACATGATGGTATCCTGATCGCAGATCTATCTTTGAGAACATTGTTGCTCCCTTCAACTGATCAAACAAGTCATCAATCCTCGACAATGGATACTTGTTCTTGATCGTCACAATGCACAATCTAAGAGTACCATCCTTATTCTTCACGAACAATACTCGTTCACCCCAAGGTGATACACTTGGCCTAATGTATCCCTTGTCAATCATTTCCTTCAGCTGCAACTTTAACTCTACTAATTCCGGAGTGCTCATCCTATAAGGTGCCTTTGATGCTAGTGTTGCCCCTAGTACCAACTCAATAGAAAAGTCTACTTCCTTGTGTGGAGGCAACTCCGAAATCTCTATTAAACACACATCCTGAAACTGCTACAATACATGGTACCTCTTGAAGATTTCTACATCCTCAACATCCTTGCCCTTGTCACTGGAAATATGAACTGCAAACATCACACACCCTTTTCTACAACTGCGTATAACCTCCATAGCTGTGACCATCCTCACTGATGTAGGCTTACTCTTCCCCTACAAGATTCTCCTCTCTCCATTATCATCTAGGTACTCAATAGCCTTGTCATAGAAATCTACCTTGGTCATGTGAAGATACAACCAATCCATACCCAAAAGCATACTATATGATCCCAATGACAGTACATTCAAATGTGTTGATGTAGGCATGTCATTCAACTCAAATGCACAAGCTCTTACCTAGTGATGAACTCTCTTCTTCATACCTGTAGCCAACTACACCAACCAAGACTCTGCACACACTTCTTTTATCAAGCCACACTTATCCACCAGGTTAGGATTAACATAACTATAATTAGATCCGAGATTAATCAAAATAGAAATAACTTTATCATAAAGCTTACCATCCACCTCAATTATAGATACCTGGTGATTCGCGTGCCTGTTTCCATAGCCACATAAATCCGAGGAATACTATGACCAACATCCCCAACTATCTGCACCTCTTGAACACTATATATCTGAGACCTACTTCCCTGGTACAATGGACAATCCTTTTTAGGATGATCTTTGCCACATATCCAACACTATAATAGTGCTCTACTATCACCTCTAGTTTGTTGCTCTCTAGGTTGCGACACATCTCCCTTCTCAATTGCACTGAACTTATTGTAAGGAGCAACATTTTCTTTCTCACCTACATCTTAAGGTCTTCCCCACTTCGGTGGCCATTTTCCTTTTATTTTCTCATTTCCCTTCAAGTCACGTTTAGGCTCAACTTTTCACTTTTATTGCTCATAATAATACTTCAATTTCCGGATGGCTTCCTCTAGCGATCTAGGCTCATAAAACTCAATTTGGTCTCTATATGCTGTTGGAAATCCACTGCTAAATATCAGAATTTTAGCCTTCTCCTCCTTGAGATATGGCACATACCTCAACAACTCCAAGAATCTGTTGGTGTATTCATCATCTGTCATAGAACCCATCTGTAGCTCATAAAACTCCTTAGTGTAGAATTTCCTGTAGATTCACAAGCTCATGCAATTTACTAAAGCACAAGACAAGAATCTACTTCTACTTTCAATTAGCAAAAGCCAATAGATCGATGAAAACAATATGAACAAGAAGAAGATAATTCAATGGCACATAACACATAAGTATCTGGGGAAAGAGGGGCTCGACGACGATTCGAAAACTGGTGAAGGCGGGAAGAAACCAGAGGGGTTAATGGGCGACCTTCGCGGTTATGGGGGCGCGGGTTTCGGGTGAGCCCCCGCACAGGCTGCGACAAACGACAGTCATCGCGTTTCCAGCTTTTCTGCTGCTGTTACCAGAGGTGATTTTATACTTCCCTGCTTTTTTGTGGACAGCTGGAGGTCGTTTTTGTGGCAGGCCAACTGGGTTGCAGGGTCGTTTCCCCTGTTTCTTTCTGTCAGTTTTCGCCTTGGGGTTCCCGTTTAATGTTTCGACAAGGCTCAGTCTTGTGGTTTTGAGGGCGTCGGGAATCGGTTTGCGGTCTCTGTTGTCGTTTACCTCCCCAGGTACTCACCAACCATGGATAATCCGGAGGAGTTGGTGGACCTTGACCCGTCATTGGAGGATATCTTGTCCATGTGGGGCAAAGATACCACCGAAAAAAACGTAAACCTGTATTTTGGCGGCAAAAAATCTTTTGAACCGTCTTCCCATTCAGAGGCGGTGTTGCCCCCTTTCTTACATTTCGATGGGAACCCTGCTGCTGAGATTAAATCGGCTTCAAACCAGTTTGTTAAGGAGAAAAGGGCAGTGCACGATGAGTCGGAAGGGCGTATAACAGTCGGGTTGTCTTCGACGGTTAAAGGCAAGTCTGTGGGCTGCGGGAAGCTCCCTTCCATCGGACTGGAAGGATCAGAAATTTTGGGCCGATCGTTGGGTACTGGGAAGGATTTTCCTTCCGGGGGTTCCTCTCTTTTCCCCAGAGCATCGCTCTCAAAATACCAGTTTATCCCTGAAGCACAGCGCCATCAGAGATGCAAGGGGAGTCATGGACACAATGTAGAAGCCCCAGGGGTGTCTGAAGCTCCTACAAGGGGCTTTTGCTCTGAAAAATTTCTTGCCAAAGATCCTTCTACAAAACGTCCCGTGCCATTAGTGGAATCGCCTCAGGAGGAGGTAGAGTGGTCGGACTCTCCCGGGAATACAAAGGCTCATGAAGATATTTTTAGAAGCAAGGGAGATAAAAGAAAATCCCAAAGGGCTATTGGGTCACTAGATCCGGGGGGAAACCTGGTTCTAGGAATGGAAGTATCGATTGATGAAACACTGGAGGTCGCTGACTGCACTGTTGTTGGCCGAGCTCGGGGAAAGAAATTATCTCCAGCGTTTCTACAATCATGGGGGGAAGTTCTTTTTTCAAACCCATCTCCCCTTCGTTTTGAGGCCCAATGCCTCGTTAAAGGATGGTTCACTCTCCGGTTTGAAGATAAGGATGCAGTAAACTGGGTGTTGGGTAAAATCTGGTTCATGGGGCATATTCCAGTTCTGTTGAAGCACTGGACTCCTCTTTTTGACGCCATGAAGGAAAATACTCAGGTCTTTCCAATCTGGGTTCGGGCTCCCGGTCTCCCGATCTTCCTCTGGACGGAGGCTGTTTTCAAGTCTATTGGAAATAAGCTAGGAACATTCCTGGAGGCTGATTTGTCGTTTAAGGAGTCGAAAATAAAGGCGACAGCCCGAATCTTGGCTTATATCGACCTGAGCAAAGGCCTGAGGGAAACTATTAATCTACAGTACAAGGATTTCATTTTTGAGCAATTATTAGATTATGAGCATTTGCCGTTCCGATGCCATATTTGCCATGAATATGGGCATCTGGCCAAGAAATGCCCTATGCTCAGGAGGCGAAGTCGGCTATGGAGGTCCCCTGTTCTCAAGAACAATAGGAAATTCCAAACTCAATCCGAGCCAGCGAAGGAGGTAAGGCCACATCAGACAGAGAAGGGGCTAATCACTGGTTTTTTCCGAATAAAGGATTTTGAGGCAGTTTCTCGGGCGAATAAGGAAGCTACTACAGACAACCACCTACCAGTCGGCGCTGGGACGGAAACAAATCAGCACAATACACAAGATCAAAACTCCCCAGCATCGGAGGTTTCGGCTAAGTCAAATCCAACTTCTAATATTATTTCACAAGCTGTTGCAAATGTCAAAGAATCCATTACGGGTTCCCCTCAGTTACCTATCTCAGCTAAGGAAATTATGTCGAGTGATATCGCGATTTTGGAGCCACAATCTGGCATGGAGCCTCCTCCTGAAAATATGCATCCACCAGATCTGAACTGCGACAAGCACTGGCCTACCCTTTCGCCCCGTGCTCAAAAGACGCCCTGTCCATACAACCTTAGGTCCTTGGGGAACAAGGCCGATCAAAACGTTGCTATTGGAGGCCTCGATCGGACATCTATTCAGGGTGTTATTCGGGGCAAAAGGGGAAGAAAATCTGACATTTCCAAAGCAAAATTAAAAGCAAAGCTGGATGTAGCGGACGGAAAGCAAGTTTCTATTCTTGGGGCACTTAGAGTAGTGCAGTCCCCTGAGCCAGTTAAGAAATGATCTTCTCCTCATGGAACTGCAGAGGCTTGGCCAGTAAGCCCAAGAAACTGGCGCTGAGAGAGTGGTTATTTAATTCAAAAGCTGATATCCTTTTCCTCCAAGAGACGTTGGGGAAAGGCTCGGAGGTGGAAGCATGCTTGTCATCTCTTATCCCTGGATGGTCATTCTTTGCAATTGACTCATCTGGTCACTCAGGGGGACTCGCCATTGGCTGTAAACAGGGAAGAATCAAAGTTACTAACAGCTGGGGGCTGAAGCAAGCTATGGGTATGGAAATCATCTCTCCAGACTTCCCATTCCCTCTCCTAATAGTAAATATTTACGGGCCTTGTCAAGGTAGGGAGTCCTTCTGGTCGGATTTGCTTGCCAAATCAGTGATGAACACCCCACTGCTGGTGTTGGGTGGTGATTTAAATTTCTCTTTAGGTAGAGCGGAAGCATGGGGTCCCTCGGCCAGGGAGGATCCTCTCATGGAATTTTTCACTCAAGCCTTCATTGATAAAAAATTATCTGATCCCTCCCCGACCAAGCTAAAGCCGACATGGAGGAACAGACGTTCTGGGGAGGATAGGATCGCTAAGAGACTGGACCGTTTCTTTCTCTCTGAGGGTCTTATTCAAAATGTACCACTCTTTCGTCAATGGGTTGAAGAGGTAGGGAATTCTGATCATTTTCCTATTTTTCTGGACCTTTCTTTTCCCCCTCCAAAGCCACCAGCTCCTTTTAAATTTAACCCTTCATGGCTCCAAGATCTTTCTTTCGCAAATCTCTTCAAGTCGACATGGATTCATCTGGCACAGAATGCCAATGAGAGCAAGGGTTTTATGTTTATGGAAAATCTGAAAAGGCTCAAGAAAGCCACCATATCATGGGCAAAAGATAGGCAGCGGCATCAGAACGAAGACCTGATAAAAATCAGGGAAGAGCTGAAGGTTTTGGAAAGCGTGGATGCAGATGGCTACGCAACTCAGGCATCTAAGGACCGTATCCTTTCACTGGAAAAATCCCAAAACCAGATTCTCCTGGCTAAGGAAGAAGAATGGAGACTCAAAAGTAGGGCGTTATGGCTTAAGTCAGGAGATGAAAACACAAGCTTTTTTCACAACTATGCAAGAGGAAGGAAATCAGTAAACACCATTTGGAGCCTAAAAGATGAAGCAGGTAGGGCAGTAAATACTTTTTCTGAGCTCTCGGGCTTGGGACAGCGGCATTTCCAGAACCTTTATTCTGATACAGGTGAGGCCACCATAGGTGAAATTTTGCGGACTGCACAATGTTTTCCTAGTTTCTTTGAGGAGGATGAAGCTGCGGATCTGTCAATCCCTGTTTCTAAGGACGAAGTTGAACATGCTATGAAAAGTATGGGGAAGGATAAAAGTCCCGGTCCCGATGGGTGGACTATTGAGCTTTTTCTTCACTTCTTTGATACGATTGGATCTGAAATTACTGATGTTGTGGAAGAATCCAGATTGAAAGGAGAAATTTACAGACCTTTTAATTCAACTTTCATTGCACTTATACCAAAGAAAGATGTGCCGGAGTCTTTCGATGATTTCCGGCCAATATCACTATGTAATTGCATTTATAAAATAATTGCAAAAGTGATAGCTTCTAGGCTCGTTCCCATACTTTCCAAAAATATCTCTATGGAACAATTTGGTTTTTTGGAAGGAAGGCAAATTCACGAGGCTATCGGGGTCGCCCAAGAAGTTCTCCACAGTATCAAACAGAAGAAGCTGAAGGGGTCGATCCTAAAGATTGACCTTTCAAAGGCCTATGATCGTATCAACTGGTTGTACCTTCGGATGCTGCTCACACACCTGGGTTTCAGTTATTCATTTGTTAGTTGGATAATGGGCTGTATTTCGAATGTTAGCTTTGCTGTCCTGATCAATGGTGCTGCTTCTCCCTTTTTCAACAGCCAAAGAGGCCTCAGACAAGGATGTCCGCTATCTCCCCTCCTCTTTCTTTTGGTGGCGGAAGGATTCAGCAGATTGATCCATAAAGCCAGACGGTCTGCCACGATCAAAGGTATTGAGGTTGCTATAAATCTTTATATTACTCACTTACTTTTTGTTGATGACATTCTGATATTCTCAAATGGATCTCTCCCCGAAATGGAGGAATATAAAATCATTTTTGACCTTTTTATGAAAGCCACGGGTATGCAAATAAACCTGAGAAAATCACAAGTTATTGTGTCAGGGCTTAACAGGAGAGAACGCTCTAGAATGTCAAATCTTTTCCCATATCAGTCCCAACCTTTGGACTCCCCCTTTAAATACCTGGGATTCTGGCTAAAACCGGATTCTTACAAAAAAGTGGATTGGAATTGGATTATAGCAAAGCTGGAAGCTAGAATATCACACTGGAGCTTTAGATGGCTGTCTAGAGCAGGAAGAGTGACCCTTATAAAATCTGTTTTACTAGCTATTCCGGTCTATTGGGCTGCCCTTACCTGGATCCCTAAAGGTGTTTTGGAGAAAATTAGAAGTCTTTGCTGCAGATTTTTATGGGCTGGATCGAATGACAAATCAAAGCTTCCTTGGGTGGCTTGGGATAAGATCGCCAGGCCTAAAGAATGGGGAGGTTGGGGAATCAAAAGGCTTCCTGAATTCAGTATTTCTTTGGCTGCAAAGTCTGGTTGGAGACTCATCTCGACGGAGAACCTCTGGACAAAGGTGACTAAACGGAAGTATATTGATCCAGTTCCCCTGGAAGACTGGATCCGCAGCCAGGATAAGGGGGCGAAGCAGTCTTCTGTCATTTGGAAGGCAACGGTGGCGGCTTTCTCTGTGATCGAAGAAGGCCTGGCATGGAAAGTGGGCGATGGGAAAAATGTCAGAATTGGGAAAGACCCATGGGTTGGATGTAATGCATCATATGCTCTCTCACCTGGTCTCTTGAGACACCTGGGCAGCAAAGGCATTTTCTTCCTTAATCAGGTGGAAAAAGTTGGACCTTACTCAATCTGGGGCCAGCCTTGGAAAAATGCTGAGGACCTTGGTCTTAATATAAGATGGCATATTGAATGGGCCTCATATGTTGATGAGCTTCACCGATCAAATGTTAGGATTAATAATGACCAGGATGTTTTGTTATGGGCCCAAGGGAAAACTGGTGCGTACTCCCCCAAAGATGGCTACTCTTATCTTATGCAAAAGAAAGGCTGGGCGGAACCGGAGTGGTGGGCTAAAAATATGTGGAAGCTAAAATGTCCACTCAAAGCCAGAATCTTCTTATGGTGTATATTGAAAAAGAAAATCCCTACCTGGGACAATCTTCAATCCAGATTTTTCATAGGACCTGGTCGCTGCCCTCTATGTAAACTGGATGGTGAATCGATAAATCATCTTTTCACTGCCTGCCCCGTCTCCTTAAGAACTTGGGGGGAACTCATCGGCCTGTTAAATTTAAAAGATCAATGGGGGTCGTTTCTGATGGATGAGGCCTGGAGAAATTGGTGGAGTGTGCATTCAGATGGAAATCTCAGAAATCTTCCTCCTATTTTTTTCTGGGGTCTGTGGCTTGCCAGAAACAAGTGTATTTTTCAGGGTGAGGAAATATCTGCTCTTTCTGTTGCCACCAACAGCGCGGCCATTTACTCCTCCATTCCTTCCCCGGATAAGAAAAACGAAAAAAGCCGAGATGCTCCTTTAATTATCAATGAAGGCTTCCCCTGGGCTTTTTTCGATGGGGCTGCTCAACAAAACAGAGCTGGTGCTGGATTATGCATCCATTTCAACAAAGATCACATCATACAGGCTTCTGTGGGTTTGGGACAGGGCTCAAACAATTTCGCCGAGCTATCTGCTCTTCGTCTTTTGATGTGTTGGTCAATTCAAAGAAACATTCAGCAAATTCAGATTTTTGGGGATTCTCAGAACGTAGTCAAATGGGTAAATGGGTCTTCTGTGTGTCAACACCAGTTTCTGAAGACAATTTTGGATGATGTTGTGTCATTAAAATCTCGCTTCTCAATCTTCTCTTTATGCCATATTTATAGGGAAAAGAACCTCTCAGCAGATCAGCTATCAAAAGCAGGCCTTCAACAAAATATGGGAAGCTGGGCCATCGAAGAGAACAGGCTGGGGCAAACGTTTTCTACTCTTCAGCCACCCTTTGATCTTTCCTCTTAACAGGTGAATCTTCAGGCATCCGTTTTCTTGTTTTATCCCTGTATTGATCATTCGGGCAAGAGATCCTTATATGGAGGATCCATATATCGGGGAGGGCGTATATTCTTATCAGGACAGCAATTACATCTCTGTCAGCAGGGGTGTATAAATCACTACATCTCTTCCTCACGGCAGTTCCTTACATAATCTTTTTTGCGGTGAGAGTTTTAGGGGACGGCTTCCTCTGTTTAATTTTATTTCTGAACAGGTCCATATCAGGGGTCCTCGGATCCAAATCTGTGTCCACGCCTTTTCAAAAAGTTTGAGTGCGTCAGTTATAAAACGATGACCTGCGTATCATCGTTTCACATGTCTTTGTTTGGTATAGATTCACTGTCCTCCGGCAATCATCAGCCTATGTGCTGTCTCTGGTTTCATCAGATGTGAACTACGCTTAAATGCTTCTTTTTTATTTCTATAATAAAAAGAACTGCTTTTTTCTCTGGAAAAAAAAAAGTATCTGGGGAAAGCCTCAACTGAAAACCCCCACTATCTGTATTGCATTAAATCAAAAATACAAGATGATAATACAATGCTTGTTCTCACAAGAACAATCCCAACACCCAGTATGATCAATCTCCCAGCTCACAAGCAAGCTTAAGCCAAACCTTAGCCTCTTCTACTACTCTCCAAGCCCCTATTTCCTTGCGCTATTCCTATGGATGATTAGCCCATATTAATGGGAAACTAGGGCAGCGAAAACTGCGCAATCCCTTCAAGTTTTAGTTCCTGATTGCATGCATGATCTATACAACTCAAAAATTATACAACTGATAGTACATTGTCCTTGCGCTCTAGTTTCAACTAGGTCTTTCTTAGAATCGACATGCATGAGTTTTTGATGAGGGAATCTTTAGTTAACTGAAGTAGCACTAGTTAATGCATTAGTGCACCAACTGACTGTTAACTCACTATTAGTTCCTCAAACAGTTTGGAACTAATTTAAATAAACTTAACTCAGTAAACTGAGTTATCTAATTACAACTCACAATCAACTCAACCTAGACCCCTATAATATAGGGAGAACATATACATTACTTCAGAAAGACTTGCAACTCGAAATTCCTAAGCCAATTAAGTTAACTTATTTTAGTTAACTATTACAAGTTGCTATGAGAAAAGAATTACAATTTTAATTCACAATTTAATTCAAGGACAAATTAAATTGGAATTTATGGATTCTATTTTTAACATTTCTTGTTTCTATTTTCAACACTTAGCTCTATCATCATAGTACCTCTTTGATAAGTACTTCTTCTTGAAGAGCCTCTCGAACTCATCCCAAACCAAGTCTTTTCCCAAATACCTTTGATATTCTTTACATCCTCCCACTAGATATTTTTCTTCGCTTTAAGACTGAAAGTAGCTATCTTTATTTTCATGTTTTCTGAATAACTATGCAATCTGAAGAATTTCTTCATTCCAAGAAACCATACCTCTGCATCTTCTGGCTTCGTCATCTCTTCATAAAATGTAGGAGGATTCACCTATTTGAACTCCTCTGGTAAATACTCCCTCCTCCTATAAGGATGATGACGATGATGACTGTAATGATGTCTCTTGGATGAGGAACTAGAATGATGCCCATACATACTAGTCCTCCTGTTAGGTGTATCCAGTGATCTACCACCTCTAATATTGTCCCCTCTATCCAACCTATATCCAGGCCGAGATTTGCTACCATAGGATCCATTAGTTTTCTCTTCCTACTCTTGATTGATCCTTAGTTGTCTCTGTCTCTGTAACTCTGACAAGCTCTAAAGGACTAATACATTAACCTCTACATGCTTCTCCTGAGCCATTGCAAGTATTTCTTGATCCTCAACCAACCTGCCATTGTCTTCTTTGCAACTTCTAATATTTGCTCTCAAGCTCCTTAATGTATCTGCTATGCCGTGATAATACTCTTTTTCTTGCTACCCAACTGATTTGTAGGGAGAGTCACAAGAACTATATTCTACCATTTTCCTTGTCATCTTGAATTCTCTGCTTCCCTGCAAGTATACCATGTCAGATAAACCAAATAGATAAAAAAAACAAGTCAAATCCATACCTTGGTGATATTCAAGGGAGGTTTATCTCATCTGCAAGGTCATTCCATATTAGCATGTACATGTATAATCATAAACATATCTGTGTAATAACATAACAACACAATAACATCATGCATGATCATACCAACTGTATACCCTGATCCCATGCATGACAACCATAACCTTGACAACATCAAATTTAGCCAAAGAGAGCAAAACCACGCTCTTACACCACCTTGTGGTATAAAATATACCCAAAGAGAGCGCAACCCACTCTGATACCACCTTGTAACGTCGCACCCTCTCACATCGACCCATTTTCACCGGCTTACCCGGGTAAGCATGAGATGAGGGGTTACTATGATATGACTCAACCTCCTAGATGACCTTAAGGAAATGGAGTCGACACAACAAGAACTTCTTGACTTCCCTCAAGTGCCACAAGACCTCCAAGAGTAACCCAACCCCTCCAGGTGTCTAACCCTTGAGACAACACCTTTTCCCTGACCTAGAGCCCTAGTCACTCCCTTGCCAAGGCCTCCGTGCGATTATGGGTTTCCAGTCGCTCCCATAGGATGCATTAGTGTGACTGTGGATTTTTTTTGCCAGTGTTGTGCCAACGACTGCAAGAATTAAGGCTACTTTCCAGGGTTGGGTCTTATCCTTTGCCCAAAAAGCTATGAAACTTCCAGAACTCATAAAAGACACGAAGAAAATCCTTATAGACCAAAAAATGTAACCAGGACTTGACTTGACCATCCCCAATCGGGACTGACATTCTGTCAAACACTTGGTAGATATGCCACCTACAGGTCATGAATTCAAGTTTGAACATAAGGGACTAAAAACTTATCTAAGTTTTAACAAGAAGGGTCTCTACCTTCTCACATTAGTTGTCATAACATCAATTAGGTCTTGCATTCATTATTTATTCAATTATGAGTGGAAACATGAAGAGAGCCATGAATAAGATATGTCATACAACCATGCTTATAACCATAATTTAACTAGATAAATAACCAACCATTAAAGCCACATAATAACCAGTACATTTCCTTACCAAAAGAAATAGAAACTTAGCTTTTATTAACCATAGGCAATTACCAACCAGGTTCGGGACTTCCACGTTCCACTCGACCATAGATTGATTGAACTAGATATTTCTTTCAACTAATCACCCCCATGCCATATTCCAAGTATGAATGTGGGATCTCATGGGACAAACCAATCCAAAGACAACCAAGGGAATCCAAAGGTTAAACCACCTCCACCCTCTCCATACCGTGATCACACCTAAATCAGATATGAGATCACAAAACTAAATTGAGCTTGGATGCCTTTGAATTTCTTCACCATCCTTGAGGAATTTTCCTATCTCCACCCTCAGGCTTTACCGTGTATCCTGTCATTACTGGTCAAGGGGTTCCTAGGCCTTTAGAAATTTTCATGAGACCACCTCACCCCGAATTCCAAAACCATTTGGCAATCCAAAGCTAAAACCGAGAACAATCCCATCACATCATGGCTATCTAGAAATGGAAAGGCTAGGTTAAAATCCATTGTCAAATCCCGAAAAAATCCATGCCTATGGCAAAAACAGGACCATATACCAACATGCACATTCCATGCATGTCAAAACCAGCTAGAAAATCACACATGCAATTTGTTACTTGCAAGTATTCCCATTGAAGCTGCTTGATCCTTTCCTTTCGTTGTTTTCCTTGTCCTTCTTTTCTTTTCCTTTCCCTTCCTTGCTCGCTTACTTTCTTTCTCCTCTTTGAGACAATTTTAACACTAAACTGAGAAAAGGCTGACAAAAGATACCAACTGATGCTCATAGGTATTTTTATTGATGAGGCCTCTAATTTCTTCAATTTTCCTCCTCACATGCAACTTGTGACCTTTCACCTTCCTTTTCTCCTAATTTCCATAATTTTCATAAATAATGTGCAAAGAAACCCTTTTTTCTTTCCAAAACTTTAGCCATTTCCTTTGCCAATTTCCCCTTAGCCGTAAAACACAACAAGTGATGCCCACTAGGATAATTTTCCCAACATTCATCTTGGAATAAGTGTCCCTTGCCTGTGGTTTTATTTTACCTTTATTAAATTTTATTACATGAACTTTTAACCCATGGTTATTACACCAGTGTAAGTGGGTAGATATGAGAGGAGGCATGTTACAAAGGCATGTTACATGCAAAATGAAAGCAACTAGCTTAAGTGATGGTAGCTTATCTTTGAGAAGATATGTGATGGCTACATACCTTCTAAACTAAGTTACAATGAGTCTCTAAGGAGTTTTTATCATGAAGAAACAATGAGAAACCCTAAACATCCAAAAACCTAACCCTAGGAGATGAAGCGCCAAAAGCTTGTGGACCCTGATGGGGTTAGTTGGAACATCAACTTCTTGGGGTCGTAACTTTGGCATATGATCTTCGTTTGGCATGCATGATAGGCCGTTAGAAAGGCCTATTTTAGGAAAACAACATTCAATTGCAAACATATACTTTGACTTGCGTTTGTCCGTTTCCCCCAAAAACACCATTTAGGTCCTCAAAATGGCTCTAGAAATTAAGGATCCAAAAAATTGCCAAAAATAGAAAATTGTGTTGGAAAATAGGAAACTAAAAGGAAGAAGTGTTGGGGGTCCATGTGGAATAGGTGGGTGGCCACCAATATCCACCGAGATCATTTCCTGAGCTTTGTTAGTATTTGGTCTCTTTTGTCCATTAAGGCAGAATCCTATGTGTTCCTTGCTTTTAGGTACCTATGGTTTTCGATTACCCATCTTTGGACATTCTCTTTACCTTGGATTTTCTCAATTGGCCCAATTACTACCCCCTTTCGGTGTTTGTTGTGCCAACTCTATACCCGTTGGCGTCTTCTGCACCCCCTTCAATAATTCTGTCACCCCTTCTTTAGTTTCCCTAAGTAGCAGAGAATTGCTTGTCTTGAATGCTCTCTCACCTCTTGATGTAGCCTCTCCCATCTATGTTATTTCTACCAACTCTAAGCATGTTTGTGACTCATGTAACCCTTGTATCATCTCCTACACCACCTGCTTGAATATCCCGAGCCCTGCTTTCTCAGTCACCTAGGCCCCCCTACAACACTATCAACCATGTCAACAAGTAACAACAAATCAACTACCACTAGAGGCACTAGCGTATGTAACACATGCAACATGTAAATTGAGGCCCTTCAGATGGAGTATATGGACATAAAATGGCAATTTCATCAACAAACAAATTTTATTATCTTCCTCACTAAAGAAATCCAATCACTAAAGGATAGGCTCTCCCATCAGGATGATGAGTTGGATGCTCTATGGAGGCAGATAGAGGACTTGAAATGCACACCCCATGTTCCAGAGAACTAGGAAATCACCAACACTGCTAGAAGACCCCACACTAGAAATCTAAAATTAGATCTAAACAAGCCTACAAAGGAGGCTTTCTTCTTCCTTTTCTAATGGGTTTCTACTGCAAATGTGTCCTTCTGTTAGCACAATTTTGTAAGACATATGTATGGTGGCTTGCTACTATAGTCTACTTCAATCATAAGTTTTTTGGTCTATCGATCAATGCCTTAGTGGAGGCTCCCATGAAAGAAAATGCAATGCACTAAATCTCTTGTGTATTTGTTGCGACTGAGCATAAATTTAATATAATCACTACTCGTTTGTGTTAAAAAAAATCTTGTTAGTTAGATGATTTTCACATTTGATTATGAAGGTGATGTATAATTCCACATGTTCTATTTTGATAAATAACATTTAAGAAAAAAATAATAAATAAAATATTTCAATGCTGGTTACAAAATAAATATTTCAAGCTCAACTTTCTTTTTTATATGTATGCACAAATTTTTTAAAATACTTTCAAATCTATTATACATCTAGAAGAATAAAATATTTTAATATGCAAGCATTCTTGATTTATAATACACCAACCTAGATCCATCTTAACTTCAGATCTATCAAGCACCGAGAGGGACCAAATATCATGAGGTTCAAACATTTCCTCCATCTATATCCATATCTCTATCAATACATCTATTTTAGTGAAAAACCAAAATATTCACGACCTTCTTTCTTCCTCCCTCTCCCCCCCCTTCCATTCTGTGTCTTTCTCCCTCCCTCCTTCCGTCTCTCTCTCCCCCACCTCTCTCTCTACTCCTCTTCCTCCCTTTCTCCATCTTTCTCTTCTTCCCGCTCTCCCCCTGCCATATATATCTATACCTCCCTCCATCTCTCCTTATTTGTCTCTCTATCTCAACCCCCTAAACACATCTCTCTCTCTCTCTCTCTCTTTCTCTCTTCTTCCCTCTCGCCCCCTCCATCCATATCTTTATCTCCCTCTATCTCTCCTTCTTATCTCTCTATATGAGCCCACAAACGTACACACACACTCTCTCCATATCTATCTATCTATCTATCTCTTCCCCTTCTCTCTCTCTCTCTATTTGCCCCCTCCATCTATATCTCTACCTGCCCTTGTCTCTATCTCCCATCTATATCTCTTCCTCCCTCCCTCTCTTTGCCTCTCTCTTCTGCATTGTCTCTCCCCTCCATCTATATCTCTATCTCCCCTTGTCTCTCCTTATCACCCCCAAAACATACACACTCTCTCTCCATATCTATCTATCTCTCTCTGTCCCTCTTCCTCTCCCTCTTTATCTCTTTCTCTCTCTCTTCCCCTTGTCTTCCTCTCTCTCTCTCTCGCTCTCCTCTCTCCCTCACTATCTCCTCCATCTCTTCCTTGTGACTCCCTCTCCCTCTCTACCTTTCTCTCTCTATCTCTTTCTTCCCCTTCCAACTCCATCTCTCCCCCCCTCTCTCTCCTCTCTCTCTTCCTTCCTCTCTCTCCCTTTCTATCCTACCTCCCTATGTTTCCCCCCCACCTCCCCTCCCCCAATTACACACACACTCTCTCTCCACCCTCCATCTTTGTCACTATCTCCCTCCCTCTCTCCTTCTTGCTCTCCCCCTCCTTCCCCCCTCCATATCTATGTCTCCTTGTCTCCCTCTTCCCCTTTTTCCCATATCTCTATCCTCTCCTTTTCTCTCTCTTCCCTCGTCCCCTCTTTCCCTCATTCCATCTTCATCTCTCCCTTGTCATTCCTCTCTCTCCACCTCTATCTCTCAATGTCTTTTTTCTTCCTTCCCTCTTTCCCCCTCCAAATTCACCTCTCTCTCTCCCTCCCTCTCTCCTCCTCCCTCCCCCCTCCTCTCTCTCTCCTTGTCTCTCCCATCTCCATGTTTCTGTCCTCCACTCTATTCCCCCTCCATCTCACTCTCTCTTAAATATGATCCCATTATATTGTATTTATGAAAGTATCTAAAAAAGAAAAAAAAGAAAAAACATAATTGGTTGTAACATATTAAACCTATATTTTGGATCAATCATGTCAAAGAAAATACAAGAATACAAAACTTAAAAGAATCATGCACTATCTTTCCTCTATCATTGTTAGTCACTTTGTTTTCTCTCTTCGCTTGGATCCTTGGTTAAGATGCATCTATCCTGGTTCTTTATAATATTAATTTTATTATATAAATTTCGCATATGTATATATAAAATTATTCTCATTTTTAATTTATTAAAACCTCGATTTAATCTCTACGGGAATATTTTTAGTAGTTGTGAGGATGGAGGGTTTAGATATACCTCAAAAGTAAGTATAACCAATTTGCTTTTAGATTTAATTAAAAATTGTTATAAAATTAAATTAAAATAAAGCATTTGTAAAATATTTTGATTTTGAAATAAGTTATGGTTTTTGGGCATGTGGTATTGATAATCCACTATATTGTAACAAAATAATTAAAAACCTATATCCATAACATAATAATCGAAAGCCTAGATGACCCATGGTATTGATAAACCATGCTATTATGACTTTTTGCCCTCCTCTCCCTTTCTCCCTCTCTTTCTTTATCTTTCTCTTTATTCATGGTTAAAAGTCTTGTTATATTGTTTTATCTGCTTACTAATTATAATTAAAGGTGGTTATGGAATCATTATTTTAATTGCGCGAATAGTGATCTACAACCCACTATGGGGTAGATGTCAAGGGTAAATGTACATTTAACATTTAACAAATTTAATCCAATGTCAATGTCGCCCCAGTATAGGGGTATATGTGTAGGTGTAAATGTTTAACATTTAACACTTATAAGTAGAGTAAAAAAACATTGAAAGTAATAAAAAAGAAGAAGTTAAAAGTAATAAATAAGATGTTAAAAGTAATATAAAGCTATATGCTTGTAAACATTTAAATGTTGGCTCAATTAATAATAAAAAGTTAAAGTTAAAGTTAATTTTTCTATATTTTGATTTTGTTATTAACTTGTGAATAGGCTTTGTTACCATACCATGGGTCAATACCATGGCGTATCAATACCACATGCCCAAAAACCAGAACTTCTTTCAAAGTCAAAATATTTTATAACACCGTTTTTAACCATGGATATTCACCTCCACTTTACAATGGATATTATTAACATGTAAATAAGCTTTATTATAATACCATGGGTCAATATCATGATTTATCAATACCACATGCCCAAAAAATATAACTTATTTCACAATCAGGCTATTTTATAAATATTTTATTTTAATGTAATTTTATAACATTTTTTATTTAAATCTAAAAGGAAAAAGATTATCATTACTTTGAGATATATCTAAACCCTCTATCCTCATGACTATTAAAAAGATTCCCATAGAAATTAAATCAAGGTTTCAATAAAATTAAAAATGAGAATAAACAAATTGTCTAACAATAATAGAGGAAAGATAGTGCAAGGTTCCCATAGAAATAAAATCAAGGTTTCAATAAAATTAAAAATGAGAAAAAGCAATCCCCTGGAGTAGCTCAAGTGGCAATGGTCATGGAATGATTGTCTCACCGAGGGTTCGAATCTTATGCTACCCTCCCTTGTAGCGGGGTGAATAATGGACATGTAAACTCGAAAATCAGAGAGTCCTACCAAGCTTACAAAAAAAATGAGAATAAACAAATTAACTAACAATAACAAAGGAAAGATAGTGCATGATTATTTTAAGTTTTTCATTATTGTATCTTCTTTCACATGGTTGATCCAAAATATAGGTTTAATATTTTACAACCAATTGAGTTTTTTTAATTTTCGTACTTTCTTAAACACACAATATCATGGAATCAAATTTAAGAGAGAGGAGGGGGGAAGATGGAGGGAGGGAGATAGTGACAAAGCTGGAGGGTGAAGAGAGAGAGAGAGAGTGATGGGGGGAGAGATGGAGGGAGGGAGATAGTGACAAAGCGGGAGGGCAAAGAGAGAGAGAGTGATGGGGGGAGAGAGAAAGGAAGACAGAGAGGAGGGGGGAGAGAGAGAAGGAGATAGGGAGAGAGAGATATGGAGTTGGATGGGGAGAGAGAGGGAGGAAAGAAAAAAGAGGTGGGGAAAGAGAGGGAGTGACAAGGGAGAGATGTGGATGGAGTGAGGGAGAGAGTAAGGAAGAGATAGATGGCTCAATAGAGAGAAGGAAAGAGAGAGAGAGAGAGAGGGAGAGAGATATGGAGTTGGAGGGGGAGAGAGAGAGGGAGAGAGATATGGAGTTGGAGGGGGAGAGAGAGGGAGGGAAGAAGAAAGACAGATGGAGAAAGGTGGAGAGAGAGAGAGAGTGAGTGATAAGGGGGGGAGAGAGAGAGAGATAGATATGGAGAAAGAGTGTGTATATTTGGCCGATGAGATAGAGAGAAGGAACAAGAAAGAGACACATAGATACAAATATAGATATTATATAGTATTATATAACCAACCTAGATCCATGGAGAAAGGTGGAGAGAGAGAGTGAGTGAGTGATAAGGGGGGGAGAGAGAGAGATAGATATGGAGAAAGAGTGTGTATATTTGGCCGATGAGATAGAGAGAGGGAACAAGAAAGAGACACATAGATACAAATATAGATATTATATAGTATTATATAACCAACCTAGATCCATCTTAATCCCAGATATATTATTAAGCGCTGAAGCGGAAGAGGAGGGAGAGAAGGGAGAGAGAGAGATAGATATGGAGAGAGAGTGTGTATACACGTGAGATAGAGAGAGGGAATAAGAAAGAGACACATAGATACAAATATAGATATTATATAGTATTATATAACCAACCAAGATCCATCTTAATCCCAGATATATTAAGCACTCAAAGCCATCAAATCTCTGTCACCTCCAGAGATTTGATCCCTCTTGACTCTTAATAGATCCGGGATTAAGATGGATCTATGCTGATTTATATGGTAAAATAGATGTTAATTTATAAGTACTATTTATATATTATATATTTTAATGTGGTATGTATATTGTATTTTCTTTTATCTAAAAAAATATTCTTAATTTTATTAATAAAAAGCAAAATTACAATTAAAAAAAACTTGAATTTAAAAAATATCTAACATCTCACATCTTAGGCCTACACATCTACCCGATACTGGGTGCCTCTTGTCGCAAAAACTTAAAAAAATCATACCTTAAAAAATTTAATCTCCTACAAATCCACAACTATACATTAATACCTACTTATCTTCGATAAATCCATAACTGAATGGATGATGATAAGTGTTTTGTTAAGGTACTATGTGTAATAAAAACTATGTGTAATAAAAACTATTAGTTCAAAACAAAATCTAATCATACAATTAAATGTAATTCCAATAATTTTGACAACTTAAATACCCTTAAGCTACTTAAACTAGAGATTAATCTTCCCGCTTATCTTAAAACTCACATGAACTAACCCAACCAAAACCAAAAAGGAAAAGTAAAAAACTCAAATTATAAAGAACGATAGCTTTTTATGTTTATCTTTCAGTAAGATAGTCTCTCACGTTATATTATTGTACAAAAACACAAAAATGATAATGAACAATAGTTTTTTTTTATGTTTATCTTTTAGTAAGAGAGTCTCTCACTCTCACGTTATAATATTGATATCCGCTTCACTGCGAAGACGACGACTAATTTTCTTGACGAGCACGATACTAATATACCCTAAGCAGGTATAACCCATGACTCCTATATGCAATATGAGCCTAAGCTCGGAGCTCTGAAAGAGGGACAAGATAAAAGGAATTCAGCCGTGAAGGAAGTCCAACTTCGTCATTGAAGGATCGGGGAGATCGACCGGCGCAAGGTCCTGATCATGGGCTGCTTGTATCGTTCGAGGATGTCTTTAATGGCGTTGATACTGATCCAGGTAATTATAATGATGCAAGCTGTCCATGGAATTTTATTAGATCCAAATATGCTTAGAATATCAAATTCTTCATCAGAAAAACATGGTAAAGAATACTGCGCCATGTATGGCATTTGCGGAAAACGCGAGGATGGAAAAGTTTTAAATTGCCCATATTCTGTACCAGCTATGAAACCTAGTAAGGCACTCTCTTCAAAGATTCAGAGTCTTTGCCCAACAATTTCAGGGAATGTTTGTTGCACATCTGATCAATTTGATATTTTACGTCAACAAGTGCAGCAGGCCATTCCCTTTCTTGTTGGCTGCCCTGCCTGCCTACGAAACTTTTTGAATCTTTTTTGCGAGATGTCATGTTCACCTAATCAAAGCCTTTTTATGAATGTTACATCCATTTCTCAGGAAAGCCATAACCATAATTCAACTGTTGATGGGATTGCCTTGTATGTAACGGATACTTTTGGTGAGGGGTTATTCAACTCTTGTAAGGAGGTTAAATTTGGGGCAATGAATACTCGGGCAATTGACTTTTTGGGAGGAGGTGCGAGGGACTTTAGAGAATGGTTTGCATTTCTTGGCCGACAGGCAGAGCTCGATGAACCTGGGTCACCATATTCAATCGATTTCATATCAACAGTCCCACCATCTTCTTCCATGGAGCCAATGAATGTATCTGTGTTTTCATGTGGAGATACTGTATTGGGTTGTTCTTGCGGGGATTGCCCTTCCTCAAGTATCTGTTCTGACTCGTTGCCTGTTCCTGTACCACACAAGAATGGTTCCTGCTCTATTCGCCTTGGTTCTGCTAAGGTGAAATGTGTAGATTTTGCAATGGGTATAGTGTACATTGTACTTGTCTCTCTCATATTTGGTGGGGGTTTCCTATGCAAAACTGGAAAATCCAGCAGGGCCTCACTTAGCATGAGGCCCTTATTGCAAAGTACTGAAGAAGAAGAAAGTGAACTTACTTGTGTTAGCAAAAATAAAGATATGACCCTTCCTACCCAGGGACATGAAGAGGTGACTATGCCAAAAAAGGGAACACGTTTGCCATTTATCCAATATTATATCTCTAAATTCTATAGGAGTCATGGAGTGTTTGTTGCTACACATCCAAGTCTTGTTTTGGGAATCTCAATTGCAGTTGTTCTGTTGTTGTGTATGGGGTTACTCCATTTAGAAGTGGAAACAAGGCCTGAAAAGCTGTGGGTTGGTCCCGGAAGCAACGCAGCAGAAGAAAAAGAGTTCTTTGACACCCACTTGTCTCCTTTCTATAGAATAGAACAAATTATCTTGGCTACTATTCCTCTTTCAGAACATAATCCAGCTCCAAGTATTGTGACAGAGAAGAACATCAAGTTATTATTTGAAATGCAGAAAAAGGTGGATAGAATTCAAGGAAACTACTCTGGATCATTGGTATCTCTAAAGGATATCTGCATGAAGCCAGTTGGTGAGGAGTGTGCTAGTCAAACTGTTTTACAATACTATAAAATGAAACCAGAACTGTTTGATGATTATGAAGGGTCTTCACATGCGTTGTTTTGCTTTGAGCATTACACATCTTCGGAGCCATGCTTGAGTTCATATCATGCTCCTGTTGACCCAAGCACAATATTAGGGGGTTACAAGGGAAGCAACTATTCACAGGCTACTGCATTTGTTATCACATATCCTGTTAATAATGCTGTGGACAAGACAGGACATGAAAATGGAAAAGCTTTAGCATGGGAGAATTCTTTCATTCATTTAGTGAAAGAAGAGCTTATTCCAATGGCAAAGTTGCACAATCTTACTCTTGCATTTTCTGCAGAAAGTTCTGTGCAGGAAGAACTTAAGAGGGAGAGCACTGCTGATGTTGTAACCATATTGATCAGCTACATTGTCATGTTTGCCTACATATCAGTGACACTGGGTGATATTTCACCACACTTTTCACCTCTTTATGTTTCATCGAAGGTGTTACTTGGTTTGTCAGGGGTTCTTGTTGTTGTCCTTTCGGTACTTGGATCTATTGGGCTATTCAGTGCACTTGGAGTGAAGTCCACTTTAATTATTGTTGAAGTTATTCCATTTCTAGTGCTTGCGGTGGGAGTTGACAATATGTGCATCTTAGTGCATGCACTTAAACGCCAGCCAGTCGAATTGGCCTTGGAAGAACGAGTGGGAAACACACTTGCCGAAGTGGGGCCATCTATAACACTTTCAACCCTTTCAGAGGTTGTGGCATTTGCAGTTGGAAGTTTCATCCCTATGCCTGCGTGTCGAGTGTTCTCGATGTTTGCAGCTCTTGCGGTGTTAGTGGACTTCTTACTGCAAGTGACTGCATTTGTTTCTCTTATGACATTTGATTTGATAAGAACAGAAGGAAACAGAGTTGATTGCTTTCCTTGCATTAGAGTTAGTCCATCAACAACTGAACTTGAACATGATAATTTGGGCAGGAGGCACCAAAAACCTGGCCTTTTGGTGCAGTACATGAAGAATATCCATGCACCTGTACTAAGCATACCAGCAGTGAAAGTTGCAGTCCTATTGGTGTTCAGTGGTTTTGCTTTTGCAAGCATTGCATTAACTACAAGGCTTCAACCAGGTTTAGAGCAACAAGTGGTACTTCCAAGAGACTCTTATCTCCAGGGCTATTTCAATAACATATCTGAGTATCTTCGAGTTGGACCTCCGCTTTACTTTGTTTTAAAAAACTACAATTACAGCTTGGAATCAAACAACACAAAATTATTGTGCTCTATCAGTGGATGTGAGTCAAAGTCTTTATTGAATGAGATATCAAGGGCTGCTTTAACACCAGAGTCTAGCTACATTGCAAGTCCAGCTGCATCTTGGCTGGATGACTTTCTTGTATGGTTATCACCAGAAGCATTTGGGTGCTGCCGCAAATTTCCCAATGGGACCTACTGTCCCCCTGATGATCAGCCACCTTGCTGTGCATCTGGAGATGTCTCCTGTGGAATAAGTGAGATTTGTCAGGACTGCACAACGTGCTTCTTACATTCAGATCTGATTGGAGACCGCCCATCTACAACACAATTCAGAGAGAAACTGCCATGGTTTTTGACTGCATTGCCATCTGCAGATTGTGCAAAAGGGGGTTATGGTGCTTACACCAATAGTGTTGATCTCAAAGGATATGAGAATGGAGTAATTCAGGCATCAGAATTCCGTACATATCATACACCCTTAAACAAACAGAGCGATTTTGTAAATGCAATGAAAGCTGCAAGGGAGTTCGCTGGAAGAGTTTCAGACTCTTTAAATATTTCTGTCTTTCCATATTCAGTGTTCTATATTTTCTTTGAGCAATACTTGGACATTTGGAGGACAACCTTTGTGAATCTTTCAGTTGCACTTGGGGCTGTGTTTATCGTTTGTCTTGTCATTACTTGCAGTTTATGGGCTTCATCAATAATTTTGCTTGTACTGGCAATGATTGTGCTGGATATCATGGGTGTGATGGCACTGCTGGGTATTCAATTAAATGCAATCTCTGTGGTGAATCTTGTAATGTCAATTGGCATTGCAGTTGAGTTTTGTGTCCACATTACTCATGCATTCTCTGTGAGTGAAGGAGACAGGACACAACGCTCGAAAGAGGCACTTACAACCATGGGGGCTTCTGTCTTCAGTGGAATAACCGTTACAAAATTTGTTGGTGTCCTTGTGCTATGCTTTGCACGGTCAGAAATATTCGAGGTGTATTATTTTCAAATGTACCTTGCCCTTGTGATACTGGGGTTCTTACATGGCCTTATTTTTCTACCAGTATTGTTGAGTATCTGTGGTCCTCCATCCATCAAGTCTTTGTTGGATAATAATGGGCAGAACTCACCCAAATCAGCATCATTATGGACTGTATGAAATGAAAAATGAATTCTCTGTTTATATTGTGTCAAACATAAATCTTTATGAACTACAGTACATGTAAATAAGCATTCAGTTAGGCTACTGAAAGTACATACTCTTCAGTTAATTTATTTCTCATTTTACAGGGGCATTTTGGACTCCATCTATGTTTTAGGATGGACTTCTCATAACTGATGTAATATTTGGTTCCTTTGACCTATTTGGCCTTTAGTGGATATTAATATAAATTTGATTTGATTTCATTATTTTCTTATTTGCAAATACCTTATTTTATTTTTTTATTTGCGAATTTGAGAGTTCAGCTGTTGAAGGTAGGTGATAATATAATACAAGTTAATAATGTCATGAAAGTAAAAATGGAAATCGTTTATCATTGAAAGGAGAAAAAGAAAACATTGTGTAAGTTTTAATAAATGAATCCCAAGAAATTGAACCCTTTAACTTCATGAAGGCGACGTGAAATTACTTTGTAATATTGTGTATCGTATGAATTCTCCATTTCTAGTGTAGCATTTACATGAGTCATATTATTCAGGAGGTATTGATATTGTAGCATTCATCAAATAGTTATCAATGATCATGCAAAATTTATTTTGGATATTTTTCTACAATATAAAATGCATCACTATTGATATGTTGCAAAACCATCAAATATATTTGTGCTGTAGAATAATTCAGAAATCATCAAATATGATTAAAAGCATTATGGATCTATTTAAATGTCTCACTAGTTATTTTTTTGTAGCTAGGGAAAGGTTATACAGTTATACTTGTTACTTGATGAACTATTCCAGAAAAAGTTGACAATACAACATATAATGTCACCATCCCAAGGTTGTTTAGAATCTACCCTGCTCGAGGACTTTACATAGTAATAAACACCCCCTGTTGAAATTTGATATAAAAAGCGTTGCATTTCAGACTCAACACACTTCATTCAAACTTCAATTGCACCTTCTGCCATAACTGCAAATCCAATTCATGGTTACCGCTTAGATGAGTACAATCTGAGTAGTACTTTTCGCCTATCCCAAAATTGTAATGCTGTGCAGTTACCAAAGAGTTTAAGCATGTGTTATGCTGTAAGGGTGACGAACCACAGCTATAAAAAACAGAGCAACTCATTGTCAGATAGAAAGAAAACCATGCTAATTATGATATTATGCTTTCGTCTAGTGTTTAGGTACTCGTAAATACATATTTTAACAGGATTTAGAAATATAAAATGGTTGCTTGCATTTGCTAAAAAGGATTCAAGTTTGTTGAGCTGTTTCTTTAGAATGATATAAGAATTCTGAACATTAAAATGCAATTTCATAAGAAGTAGAAATACTAATCTGTTAGGACATGCAACTTGTGGATTTTTCAATGGTTCTCAGGCAAGTAGTTTGCAACTAATTTGACAACCAATGTCACTTGAAAAATTTGGCATATTTTGGATTCATTCATTACTTATATTTGTGCTCTGCTAACTTGGAGAACGTAATAAATTTAATTTAAAACCTGGTTTAAATATTTTTTTTCCTGAATTACACTTTGCAGGATTCCCCCAGCCTAGCACTTTTTTCTTTAATTACTGAAGGAAAACTTCATGAGATTACCCTCTATTCTTCAAATTATCTGGATGGAGGAAGGTGTCGATTCGCAGCTGCAAGAGTGGTTGTTAATCCTGAGGACTTGCCCAGATTGGAACATATGATCTCCTCATTGGCATCACTGTAATATCCCTAAATAGAAATACTAGAAAAAAATATATAGTTAAAAAACGAGGGCACAACATAATCTGAAATTTTATTTGCATATAAAATCAGAAATTAGAATGGCAATCTCAGAGCATCATAGTCAAAGAGATTGATTTAGCAACAAAAGTCAGTTTTTTCTATCCAGTGAAAAGATGGTCTCCTAAGAAGAAGGCAGAGAGGAACAATCAGGTAAAGACAGGATTAAGGATTTCTTTGCAATACTCACTCAGAAGAGATCCAGTTGTCCCTAGTTATAAGGAAATCACTTCCGAGATTTACTCTGTTTTTATATGATGTATTACTTATTTATTTTTCTGGGTGGACATTTTCGTGCCATCTTCACCTGCAGACCTTCAAGATTGCATAGTATTTCAGGTAGCTCACGCTGTAGCATCTTTTCCTCATTTTTGAATCTGTCTGTAAGAGGCAGAGATCAACTGCTATCCTGAGCACTGTAACTTCCATTCCTCTGGCTCCTTGCCAGATCATCATCTAATTTAAAAATACCCATTACTGTTAAAAATAAAAATCAGAAATTACAACTATGAAAATTACTTGCTGAAATTGTCCTCTGAATTTTATCTCTTAATCGACTTCCAAGCCTGATGAATGATTGCAGCCCAGAAAAGATGATGTTCTAGGGTCTCACAAACCGAAGCTCTTTCACCGAAACATGGCCTTCTGACTAGGGGGAGCCCATATGTCTCTCTGAAACCAGGGATACTCAAGGTTGTCAGACCCTAGGCTTAAAGTTACAACAATGTAGAATAGAAAGCTCACAATGTATATCTTACCCAGCTAGCAAAGCGAACTTCTCCTTTTATTAATTATGGAAGGTGAAATATCCTTGTAAGACTCTGCCTTCAACTTCCATGCATTTTGGTTAACTGATGGTGAACTAGGATGAGATGGCCATGCACATGGCTAAAGGAGGATGCTTGAGTTCAACTGAAGTAGAAGTGAAGAGAAGAAGCATGCACTTAGTCTAGTGGAGATACTCTTATGTCAAACTGCTGATAAGTGGGAGAGAAAAAGGCATGTGCCTAGTTAATTGGACCATACGCTCAGTTATCTAAGGGAGTATGCTTGAGTTCAACTGAAGTAGAAGTGGAGAGAAGAAGCATGCACTTAGTCTAGTGGAGATACTCTTATGTCAAACTGCTGTGAAGTAGGAGAGAAAAAGGCACGTGCCTTGTTAACTGGACCACACGTTCAGTGATCTCCTGATGTATGCATGTGCTCTAGTTAACTCCAAGAAAAGTGGCAACTCATTCCTAAATTAGTGCATGTGTCCCAATGGTCTATAGTTTACTCATGCATGCACTCCAAATAACTCCCATTCATGCTCAGTCTCGTGCATGCGCCCAAACCCAATGTTGCTCTATGTTCTTTTTGTCTTGGGTAAGCCAAGGAAAGGACAACCGATTTTCATTTAGTTTTCCTGGTATGAGTTGGGGACATTGCAGTCCTCCCCCCCAAAGAATGCTTGTCCTCAAGCATTTTGTAGATTAGGATGCTGAAGAATCTCCTCCCCTTCCCATGTTGCATCCTCCAAGGGCAAATTTTTCCATTTGATGAGATATTCGGAGGTTTCTTTCTTACCAGCAGAATAGTCTCTGGAATAAGTATCAATTTACCTTCATCCATGGGAGTAATTCTGTTGAAGGAGTCACATGCTGGCCAAGAGCCTTTTTGAGGCATGATACATGAAATACATTGTGAATTTTGCTTGTAGAAGGCAGCTCCAACTCATATGCTACTTTACCAATTCTTTTGATCACTTTGAAAGTACCATAAAGCCAGGGTTTAAGCTTTTTCGCTCCACTGATCTTCAATGAAGATTGTCTTTAAGGTTGAAGACGCAAAAAAAACCATGTCTCCCACCTCGAAAGATCTCAATTTGATGGCGAGCAACATGTTTCTTCTGTTGTTCTAGTACAATCTGAATATTCTTCTCGAGTGTATGGAGGATATCTTGGTTCCCTTTAGCCCACTCTAGAGCTTTTGGAACTCTAGAATCTGAAAAGACCAAATTCACAAATGTAAAAGCTTCATAACCATACAAGGCTTTGAAAGGAGTCATGTTGATGGTCATGTAATATGTAGTGTTGTAACAAATTCTGCCAAATGTAACCATTTTGCCCATGCTTTTTGCTGTCCCAACCCATAGCTCCTCAAGTAGCACTAGAGCCATTTATTACAATTTCAGTTTGACCATCCGTTTGAGGATCATGATTCATAACTAATGCTATGATCAAGTTATGTTCCTGCCAAATTCATCATAACTTACCAAAAATTGCTAATGAATATGCAGCCCCTGTCACTTACAATCCTCTTAGGCACACTATGAAGTCTGAATACATGTCAAAAAATAGACCAACAAGCTGTGTAGTTTTAGATTCAAAAGGCATTCTCATGAATGGGCATATTTAGTAAGTCTGTCCACTACAATAAAATATAGTTCTAACTTCTTACCATTTACCTTAGGCAGCCCTGGGATAAGATCCATTGGTATTTATTCCCACTTTTGGTTGGGAATAGGAAGTGGTTGTAGCAGCCATGCAGGGAAGTAAACTTTTGCGTTGTTTCATTGGCATTCTATGCATTCCCTCACATGGTTGAGAACATCATACTTCATACCCTTCCATGAGAACCTTTCATGAATAGACCTGTATGTGTTAAAAATAACCAGGGTGATCAACAGGCTGATTGTTATGAACAAGAAGTAGAATTTTTTGTTTAAAATTACTTTCGGGCACTAGGTAGAATCTATTTTTGTAATAGATGATATCATTCATCAGTTTATATCTTCCATCATCAATTTTACCTTCTAAAGTATCACAAGCATGTTGATTTTTTGCATCTTCTACTAGTATGTGATCTTTCCAAGAGGCTGAAATTTCTGAAAGTAAGTAGAACGAAGGATTTTTAAATAATGCATTAGCAACAAAATTATTCTTCCCCTTGATGAATTCAATGTCAAAATCATACATTTGTAGCTTGCTTTACCCATCGTTGTTGTCTCTCATTTAATCCTTTTTGCTCCATGAAATACTTGAGGCTGTTATGATCGGTCTTCACAGTAAACTTGCTGCCTACAAGATATTGACGGAACTTTTTAAGTGCATACATGATGGTCAACATCTCCTTATCATATGTGGAGAATCTTTTTTCAACTTCATTCAATTTTAGGCTTTTGTAAGCCATGGGATGCTTGTCTTGCATCAAAACAACCCTAATACCAATACTTGACGAATTATCAATGCTACATGATTTTCCTTATTATTGCTGATTACACTACCAGCAGATGCATCATCAACATTAAAAATAGCTGGTGAAGTCTTTTTTTTTAATCTCTGCCTCTTGAGTAATCTTCTTGTTATTCCGAGGAAATCCTCGGCTTCTTCCATTCGCATTAGCATTGTGAGATACAACCTTAACTTCTTATGGTTTTTTTAAGCAATCAATCGTGGCCGCTTCCTTACAGATATTGGACAAATCTGATAACACTAGACGTCGTTTAAGGGGTTCAGCAGCAACACTGGATCTAGAAATATTTGACTCCGTTGATGCACACTTTCCTTTTGGTTTACTTTAGGCTGGCGGAAGAGGTGGAAGGGGATTGTTCAACGTAGATTTTACAGCCCTCGCCCATGTAATGCGAATATTGGATGCCTGGGTTCTAGTCATTGTTATTTTGTAAGGTTGTGAACAAAACGACTTTACACCTTTGAGACTCAAGCACAAAAGGTTTAGAGAAATCCGGTAAAGCCAAAACAAGACACCTTCTTAAGATGATCCATAATTCCTTGAGTCTCATCCATCCAAACAAAAGCATCCTTCTTGGCCAAATTTGTAAGAGGGGTGGTTAATGAAGAAAATCCCTTCACAAACCGTCTATAGTATGTGCACAGACCAATGAAGCCCCACAATTGTGACATGTACTTTGGTTGTGGCCAATCAAATATAGCTTGAATCTTCTCTCAATGTGCATTCACCCCACCTCCCCAAGTGACATATCCCAAATATAATAGCTCAGTTGTGCCGAACTCTCACTTAGAGGCTTTGGCAAAAAGGGAACTAGCTGCCAATATACTTAACACTTCATCAAGGTGTCGAAGATGCTCTTCCCATGACTTGCTATACACTAAGATGTCATCAAAGAAAATTAACACAAATTTCTGCAATTGCTTGTTGAACACATGGCTCATGCAAGACTGAAAAGTAGTTAGAGTATTTGATAACCCAAAGGGCATCATCAAATACTCAAAATGTCCGAAGTGGCACCTGAAAGCTGTTTTGTGCACATCTTGCTCTTGGACTTGAATATGATGATATCTTGAACAAAGATCTATTTTGGAGCAAAGACTGCTCCATGTAGCTCATCCATCAGCTCATCAATACATGGAAAATGGTACTTGTTCTTGATGGTCTTCTTATTTAGTGCAAGATAATCAATGCACATTCTCATGGTGCCATCCTTCTTCTTTACCAGGACAACAAAAGAAGTGAAAGGATTATAGCTAGGTTGTATATGTTCTACACCCAACAACACCGGAATAGTCCTCTCAATCTCATCCTTGAATTGTTTAAGATGATGGTAGGGATCTGTTATAAATAGCTTGTTGTCCACAAGCTCAATAACATGTTCAAAACCACGACTTGGAGGTAGGCCATGCAGCAGAAATGAAAACACCACACCATGTTTTGTCTAATAAGCCTTGTATGTCCACATGATACCCACATTGTCTTGTATCAATAGACCTTTCTGAAATGAAACAATGCACTACACACTCAACCTCTGAATGTTGAAAAACTCTCTATCTTCTTAGCTGTAGTGACTCTAGGAGCATCTGTAGTTAAGCCCCGTAATACCACCCTCCTACCATCTGCTGTGAAACTCAATTGCATAGTCTTATAGTTCATAACAAATGGACTTATAAAATGCAATCACTGAACACCCAACACAACATTGGTATTCTCAATGTCAACCAAATAATAGTCATCAATAAAGGTGTAATTACCCAAACTTATACTCAACTGTGGAACATGATGAACACAATGCAACATTAGGCCACTTCCTGTCTGCACCGAAAAACATCATACTCCTTGTTGATTTTTCGTAGCTTGGGAGGTACTTCAAGTCCTTTGGAAGTTGGAGCACCACAAAAGTGCTTTGTGGGCTTGGAACCCAAGGTGTGGGCTTTGCACCCAAGCACATGGGTGTGAATCCATGAGGAATTTTGGACATGTGATGATTTGAGTTGATAGAGGACCCCGAGAGCAACTGGGAGCATCGAAAATCACTCAAATCCGAGTTATCTATCATGAGATGTGAATTTTTTATTGTAGTTGGTGGGTTTTGTGGATGACAAGTCATGTAGGCTTGAGTTTTAGGACAACTGGAAAAACCCTCCATGTTGATTTGAGGGAGCCCTCAATTTAGATATAAATTGAGGTGAGTTAGGAGTCTTTTGAACACATCCAAAGTGCACAACAACGAAAGATACTTGCCTTTGAGGAAGCCGCAGACTTCTAGCCCTAGCAAAGGAGAGAAAGAGGGCTGTTTTGTGCCCTAGTTTCTTGTGACAGCATGCTGAAGTTGTGTAGAAGGAAACTACATGGAGGAGGAGAACTTTTGGGCAATATTCTTGTGTTTCCTGGGTGAGTTCAGTCTTGTACAGGCAGCGGATTTGTTGCAGATCAGGACTGTGGTAATTCCGGGCTAGGCTGAGGTCATGAAAGGGGTGGGAACAACTCCCTATTAGAGGCCGAGTAACAAGTTAACAGTCAAGGGAGGACCTCAGCGAGGTGTTTTGGAGGTATTTCAGCCATGGTTTTGGGGCTGCAAGAGTAGTTACAGTCAGCCCTAAGAGTGCCAAAAATATCAGATTGCAACCACAAGAGCCTATATCAAGAAGGGCAGAAGATCTCTGTTAAACAAGGTATGTTTAGTCCAAGGTTACTTGGGAGCGGGAGCAGGGAGCGACATTTTCAAAAGCTCCCGGTTTGGGAGCGAATCTTTATATAATATATATTTTTGTATATTTTGATGCATATATGTCAACAAAACGCTGTAGAATGATGAATTAGGTATAAAAAGCATAAAAACATGGATTAAATCATATAACATCAATCATCTAGAAGTTATAATCTTCACCAACCACGTCCAGAAGTTACAAGTTCTCATTTATATAACATGCAAGGGTTCACATAACCAAAATAGCATCAAGTGCAATCCATCTTTGAATGGAAAATACATCAACAAATAGGCTCTAGATGGCATCTAGCATCCAAAAAAATCATGCTACAATAGGTAGCTACATATCATCAAAATCATTGTCTATCTTGGGATTTTTGTCATTAATATCACCCTCTAAGCAATTAACATAAGTTAGAAAAAATGTAGCATGTCAAGTCAAGATTTTGTTTGAGTGATGAGTATAATTTTTAGTAGGGTTATGATAGAGGAATTCGACAACCAATGTCACTAACATCAAGGTACATAGAGGGCTTGGTGTTCTTGATTAAATACGAGTTTCATACCCTAGTACATGGAAAAATCCAATGGAAACATTGCAATCCCCCCAATCCTGAAATCCTGAAAAATTGATAAGTCTGCTGGATTTTGAGTGAGATCTAAAATTCTGCTTTCTCCATATGAAATCCAATGAGGTCGGAACCACTCTCAAACATCCCGAGTCATTTCATGATAATGTTAAAAATTTAAGTAAAAGGATGAAAATGAAAGATAAAGGAGAATGTCAATACTAGGGCCATAGGCTTGAATATTAGGCTATCCTACTTAAAACCTCTTGTTTCTTTGAAAAACATTTGTGTATGGAACATCTTTGACAAAAAAAATTTGCAAGTAAACCAGGGAGCGAATTTTTTTTGCGGGAGCGCCCTCCCGATCACTCCCAAGTGGAGCGTGCTCCGGGAGCAGATTTGAGGGGGGGGGGGGCGCTCCCCTGCAACCATGGTTTAGCCCTCTTGATTTGTTGTTTTGCTAGTGGATGAGTTGTCCAATTTGGACAAATATGTTTGGTTATTGGATTGGGCATTTATGGTTTGTTGGAGGGCAGTGAGATAGTGCCCAAGTTGAAGCCTGATGTGCAACACTTTGATGGACAAAAGTCGCTGCTAGAGGAGGCAAATTGAAAGTGAAGGTTTGGCCAACCAGAGGAGCAGATTGTTGGACCCCGTGTTCATCATTGGAGAAGCGACATTTGATGGTGATAGGTGGCAGCCCTCCTGCCCTATTTTAGTCTTCATTAGAGCAACATAGGAAGACTATAGTGGGAAGACAAGTCCCAGAAGAGCTGAGAAGTAGCAGTAGGCAAAAGTTCGTATGCGTTGGTGATAGATGGACTTATGATCAATTAGAGGGCAGATTGTGGAGACCGAGTTAGGTGGCCTAAAGGAGTTGGTGCATTGATAGAGGCAGGTGTTGCAGATTGGGAGCGGAGGACCCACAGGTGTACAGGATATGACAAAGAAGCTGTGATCATCGACTTCATCAGCTAGACCATCAAATTATCTTGTGTTTTGTATTCTTGTACTTGTGGATATTTGAGGTCCATTATACCTGGTATGGGAGCCCTAGACCGTTGTGTTATTCAGTTGGATTAATATAACGAAGTTTGGGTTATTGTACAAATTGTGTAAAAAGTTGTGTATATTTTGTGCACTAGTAGATTTACACTATTTATATTCCGCTGTGCAAAGTAGCTTCGTTGTGATTCTTGGTTTGGTAGTGTCAATGATTTAAGATTCTATCCTAGACACTAGGATTGTGAAAAACAACATGGGATTAGAGCGTGTCTGAGCTACTTTGAAGGGACAATGAATTAGAGTGCGCACAATGAAGTACAACTTAAGAGGGAGTTGGTCACATTGTAAGTGAAGGGCTCACTACAATGTTGAAGTTACAAGTTGGTCTTCGATACGAGGACAGGTTGGAAGGGCTGTCCAACTATAATCCATGGAAGGAAACGATCAAGTTGGTCTTGCATGTCACCAGGATCTGGGATTTTGCTGAGAAAGCCATCAAGAAGCTGAATGACCTTAAGGAGCTGGAAGTGTACGAGGAATTGGATATGAAGGCGAGATTGATCATCCTAGATGGTGTGAAGGACTCCCTAATACCTCATTTGTCTGGGAAGAACTCTACACATGAGATGTGGCTGGCTCTTTCGAATTTGTTCCATAATAAGAACGAGAATCGGGTACTGGTATTGGAGGATAAGTTGAAGTCCACCAAGATGATGCAGGGTGAAGGAGTGACTTCATATCTGACGAGGTTGTCTTAGGTGAAAGATGAGCTTGCCATTGTCGGTGTGACTATTTCAGATTTTGATATGGTGAGGATTGCTTTGAAAGGGTTCACCAAGGAATGGAAGTCCTTCATCAAGGGGATCATTGCTAGAGAGAAGTTGCCAAATTGGAATAGGTTATGGGATGACTTCATGTAGGAAGAGTTGTGAGAAGAGGGTCTTCATTCGAAGAAGAATGTTTTAGATGATGACGTGGCACTTGCAGCATGAATGAAGGGCAAGTAGAAGAAGGACTTGACTAAAATCAAGTGTTTCAACTGTGGTGAGATGGGTCATTTTTTGACGAGATGTAGGTGAAGAAGTAGGGAGATGACGAGAAGAAGAAAGGGAAGTAGGTCGCCGGGATTGCCACTTTTGCCGAGATAGATGATCTCACTAGGAGGTTGGAGGAGGACTTTGTCTTGATCTTTCATTTCTTGCAAGGTACCATTGATGAGGCTACATGGTACATGGACAGTCTAGCGTCGAATCATATGATAGGGTCACAGGAGGTATTTGAGACTCTAGTTGAGTGGGAATCGAAGTTGCACATGGTGTTGGGCAACAAGAGTCAGAAGGAGATCCGAGGTTCTGCAGTCGTGCCATTCAGGATGGAGTCAGGATAGGTGATGCAAGTCCAGGATGTACTATTTGTACCAAGACTCAGATATAGCATGATATCTGTCTCAGCGATCGAGCAAAAGGGGTTTGAGGTATTGTTCCAGAGTGGGAAGGTAAGACTCAAGCCCAGAGGCTCTAACTCTGTAGGTGTGGTGATTGGAGTTAGAGAGCATGGTCTCTACAGGGTAACAGGAAGGCCTATGGATCATGAGAAGAAGAAGCAGGAGGACTAAGTGTAGGTTCCAGAGAAGCAGGGATAGGTGCAGGCTTCAAAGGAGCAGGTATAGCTTCCAAAGAATAAGGTCTAGGTTCTAGAGGCTCCGAGGGAGTTGAGTTCTAGAGGTAGTTTGCAGGTTTAGAGGGAGACTTTGCAGCCCAAGAAGATCACATGGTCAGTGGGGAGCAAGGGTCCTTCTTTCGGAAGTGTCACTGTCACTGGAAGCCTCCTGCTTCTTCTTCTTCTCTTGAAATGTCTTCCACTCTCTCCATGTACCTGGTGGGTTTTGTGGATGACAAATCATGTAGGCTTGAGTTATTGGGCAGTTGGACAAACTCACCGTGTTGATTTGATGGAGTCCCCAGTTTAGATATAAATTGAGGTGAGTTAGGAGTCTTTTGAACACATCCAAAGTGCACAACAACAAAAGATACTTACCTCTAAGGCAGCTGCAAACTTCTAGCCCTAGCGAAGGAGAAAAAGAGGGTTGTTTTGTGCCCTAGTTTCTTGTGACAAAAGGCTGAAGTTGTGAAGAAGGCAACTGCGTGGAGGAGAATTTTTGGACAGTATTCTTGTGTTTCCTGGGTGTGTTCTCTCTTGTACAAGCATCAAATTTGTCGTAGATCAGCACTGTGGTAATTGTGGACTAGGCCGAGGTCATGAAAGGGGTTGGAACAACTCCCTATTAGAGGTCGAGTAGCAACAAGTTAAGGAACAAACAAGGGAGGACCTCAGCGAGGTGTTTTGGAGGTATTTTGGCCATGGTTTTGTGGTTGCAACTGTAGTTACAGTCAACCCTAAGAGGGCTGAAAATCTCAGATTGGAAGCACATGAGCCTATGTGTTAAATTATGGTATGTTCTATGCTTAGAGCAGTTTACTTAATTTTCTTCTTATTACCCACAGATTAGCAATCACATATACATTAAGTAAAGTGCAGATAGAACATTAAATGATCAACAGAAAACAAGCCAAGACAAGAGACAACAAGATGTGGCGGCTAGTCAGGGAGAAACCCCAATGTGGGGAAACCCTTTGATCAAATCTTCTTTTATCTTCAATAGTTTAGCAAAGAGAAATAGTACAAAATCTGAATTCTGTAATTTTATATCAGCAACAACAAACCCTAGATCAACAAAGTCAAACTTGGTCAAACTAGTTGAAATTGACCTCTAAAATGCTTGGTCAATTTCCGGTCAACTTGTCCTCAAACAGCCTGAAGAAACAGCCCTTGAACAACCCCAAAAGTACGGTCAATTTGCAGATTTCTGAAGTCAACTTGCAGCCCTAAACTAGGGCAGTCAACACCGGTCAAACTAGAGGTCAGATCACCCCGGTTTTCATGCCAAAAATTGCGGCTTGCCTAGGAGAGGCAACCACACCCAATCCGCACTTTTGGATGGTCAACGCTTGGTCAACGTTGGTTAAAGAGATGACTTGCTGCCCTAGCGTCCTTTTTGTATATTCCTTGCCCTAGGACGTCTTCCTTTCAGCCACACGTGTGAGAGAGAGAGAGGCTCCTTTTATGCGTAGGAGAGAGAGAGAGAAGATGAGTGAATGAATTGTCCAAATGAGGAGAATGCTCCTTGTATTTATATGCAAACGTTGAGGATGAATAGACGTGAATGTTGGGCTTTTGAGCCTACATAAGTTTGCTGGCTGACCTTGACAATTTGTCCACAATCAAAATAAATTCATATCTCCATAAATACTTATTGGAATCGGATGATCTTTAGATCAATCCTACACCTCTCGATGAAAGGAATCTAGGAAAAATATCAGAAGCCATAAATAAGGTGATCCACATGGAGTTTGGCTCTAGTTGCCAATTTTAACACTCCCTCTAAACTAGGGAGAACTTCATCTACAATCCGTCAGACCGTTGCTGCTATAAATCCATCAAATGCACTGTCCTGTACAACTTGACCCCACTCTGCTCTGCTCGAACTATGAAGAAGAAGAAATGATCGAGGATGTATCATACCATCCTCCACTGACCCGAAGTTAGTCTCAGAGTGTGAACCACTCTCAGTGATCCCAGATCAGTATCATTGATCCTAGATCAATGGAGGTCGTCCTAGCATAGGGAGTACAGTAGATACAACGATGCGTCCATCGATAGTACTACTATGGTCCCTATCCTCATTTCCCTGCTCATTGATCAGATGAGAGGTACTTCCCATGAATCCTAGACTGCATGGGTAGGATGCCTCGACAGGAGAACTAATCATCCTATCCACAGGAGAACGAATCATCCTGTCTAGTGGATGCCACGGAGAACTAATCATCTTGGCCTACAGGAGAACTAATCATCCTGTTCCACAGTTGCCATGGAGAATGAATCATCCTGGCCCACAGGAGAACTAATCATCTTGTTCCACAGTCGCCATGGGGTGTCCAGGGGAAGGTTGAACCTTTACCCTGTACATAGTGCACCACCAGGGGATGGTGAGTCACCCTGTGGTCACATGTCGCTCCAAGAAGTACCCCGTGCCCCCCTGGAGCTCCCAGAGCTCAATACATCATACTCGACCCTCATAAGAGGGTCTCTGAATGACACCAAGTCATTCTCGAAAAGTCAGGAATTTGACCTTTCCTAGGGGCTTTGTCAAAATGTTGGCGACCTGTTCATCTGTACCGATATGTTGGAGCCTTATTGCTCCTCGCTGCACCATATCTCGAATAGAGTGGAACCTGATATCGATATGCTTGGAGCGATCATGAAATACGAGATTCTTTGATAAACGGATCTCGCTCTGGTTGTCACACAGGATCAAGGTGGCATCCCATGTAAATCCAAACAGCGCACTAAAGAGCTTTCACAACTAGACTGCCTCATAGGAGGCCATGCTAGCAACAATGTACTTTGCCTCGGCGGTGCTCAAAGCCACCAACTTCTGCTTCCTGCTCATCCAGGATATCAAGGCAGATCCCAAAGAGAAACAACACCCAAAAGTGCTCTTTCCGTCCACCATACTGCCTGCCCAATCAGCATCAGTATACCCAAGTAGTCTCACATCTCCGACAGTGTATGTCAACCCATGAGTGATTGTGCCACGAAGATATCTCAACAGATTCTTGGCACCAATCCAATGTGAGTGGTGAGGCTCAACCATATGTTGACTCATTGTGTTGACTGCAAAGCATATATCCGGATGGGAGTTCATCAAGAACATTAATGCTCCGACGAGTTGATGATACTCGGTAGCATTTCGTGAAACAGGTTCGACAGCACTACTGCTTAATTTCTTGAAGTCAAGCTCCATTGGGGTAGTTACGGGCTTGTAGTCCACCATGCCGAATTTCTCCAATATCTTCACCAGATATTTTCCTTGAGATAGGAAAATCCCCCCTAGTTTCTGCCAGACTTCCAGTCCTAGGAAATAGGGCATAAGTCCTAGGTCTTTCATCTCGAACTCAGAAGCTAGCTCCCTCTTAAATTCGTGAATGAGAGGGTCTGCACCTGTTAGAAAGAGGTCGTCAACATATAGCACCAGTATGAGAGGCTTGTCATCTATAACCTTGAAGTAAAGGTTAGGGTCGGCTTCACTCCTAGTGAATCCCAGCTTCATCAAGTAGCTATCGATCCTCTCATACCATGCTCGGGGTGCTTGCTTTAGCCCATAGAGGGCCTTCGTCAACCCGAACACATGAGATTCTTGATCATAAATCTCAAATCCTTTAGGTTGCTCCACATAGACCTCCTCTTTGATCGAACCATGTAAGAACGCAGTCTTGACATCCATCTGATGTAGGTTCCATCCTTGCGAAGCAGCAAGGGCTATGATCGAGCGAATGGTGGTATATCGGGCAACAGGTGCAAATATCTTGTCATAGTCTATACCTTCCTTTTGGTAGAAGCCACGAGTGACAAAACGAGCCTTATACTTTTTCGTACTTCCATTAACTGCATGCTTTATCTTGTAAAGCCATTTTGAAGTGACAACTGCTTTGTCCTGGGGTCTAGGGACCACATCCCAAACATCGTTTTTCATAATGGACTCATATTCCTCGGTCATATCATCCTTCCATACTTGATGCTTGATAGCATCTGTGAATGACGAAGGCTCAGTTTGGATGATCGTGCTCATGATGGTCAGGTATCTCTGATACCTGTTTGGCTTCTTACTTTCATGGAAGGTTCCTCTGGGTGCAATGTGTCTTTCAACATCATCAAGTGTCCCCCTAAGCCATGAAGGCCTCTTTCTAGAAGAGGAAGGCTCTTGCGGAGGAGGATCAATAGGATCCATAGGTTCTTCCACATCGGGCATCGTCTCATCTTCCTTTTCCTTCGGTTCCCCGGTGTTAGCTTCTTTAGATCCCCTTAAAGTAGGAAGATTGTCTAGTTTGCTAAGAGCCATATATTCGTCAAAGGTGACATCATGACTAATCTCGACTTACCTTTGACTAGCTACATAGATTCTATAGCCCTTAGTATTTTCGCTATAGCCCACGAATATTTCTTTCTTTCCAGATGCACCCAATTTACTCCTTTTCTCTTTAGGCACATGAAAATAGACAGGGCTTCCAAAAATTCTAAAATGAGATACGTCAGGTTTCTTACTGGTGAACATTTCTTTGGGAGTCTTGGAACCCAATGCTTTATGAGGGCATCGGTTTTGTACATATATGGCGGTATTTGCAGCGTCGGCCCATAGAAACTTCGGAAGTCTTTGATCATGGAGCATAGCACGGACAACTTCCACAATTGTATGATTCTTCCTTTCCGCCACACCATTCTGCTCAGGAGTATATGGTGTAGTAGTCTCCCTCTTAATGCCAGCCTCTTTGCAAAAGTCATGAAACTCATTGGATTCATATTCAGTCCCATTATCATTCCTTAAGGTCTTGATCTTCTTTTTGGTTTGATTCTTGATCAAGGCTTTGAAGTGCCGAAACCAGGAGAACACTTCATCCTTCCTTGTCAAGAAGTATATTGTTATGCTCTTAACCTGCAAATGATACCCAAATACAGAATATGCAAAGAAAAGATACCCAGAACACAGAATAACAATGATTTTATTATTCAGAGAGTAATGTTCACTTGCCTCTTCGAGGGGGCAACCTCCAATAGAGCAAGCTCGATTACAAAATAGGACACG
>APFE031588407.1:327354-370087 GCA_000404065.3 Pinus taeda
GCTTAAGATTTGTTTAAGTACACCTTAAGTTCAATTTCTGCACTTTTTGATGTTTTCTTCTGAAACGGTCATGAGCTATAATTCTTAACTGCTCTAGTTTACCCTGTTTCTTTCGTATATGGGTGCATGTCTTTGGAATTCTTAACTGCTCCGGGATCCCACTCATCCATTTCTCCCCTTTGTCAACATGATGAAATGATTATCTTTTGCCTTTCATCCCTGATGTTCATTCCGTACTTTCAGCAGCTTGAGTATTGTATCCTACGTGGCTATCCCGCTCCGTATCCCCTTGTGACCAAGAAAACGCTCGCATGCCGTAATCTGTGACTCCATGCCCAATGGTTAAGAACTTATAACACCTTACTGTGCCTCTTTACTCGAGAATCCTACCTTCCTTCCAATCACAGTCAACATTCCCTTGAAGTCAGAAAGCTAGCCTAAAATCATCAACTAAGGTTGAATCTAAAGGAGAAAGCCATCTCCGATTGTAGGTGGGCTAGAACCTGCAATCAGAAGATTGGTTTGTGGTTACCTCGGCTGTATCCCTAATAGGAGCCTAGGGACAACCTGAGTGTTAACATAATGGCGAGTCCACTGGGGAACTCTCAGATAAATCAATGCAATCAATCTGCAGCTCTACAGTGGAAGAAACCAACTTGTAAAAGTCTCGGTCGACTTGTATCTACGCGCACCATTGGGGATTCAAACACACGGTTCATCTTTAAACCCCAGTGGAGGAAGTGATCCTATTTTTGAAAGCTTGTCATGTTTAGTTCTGATCTTTGGCGGTGGACAGAGATCAGGCACGTTAGAATCCAGACATCCACCTGGCGACTCCACTTCAATTTCAATCAAAGTCTCCACTGAGGAACGAACCAAATGTTACAGCCAAGTTCCCCGTGTATTAACAACAAAAGAGAATGACCGAATCTTGGGAAGAACTTCCGATAGAAGAAGCTTTAGAAAAATGCAGAGAAAGTTTATCAGAATTTGAGCTTGATGATAGATTTTTCAGAAAGGTATTGTCAACAATACCTGGTGGCCGGAATAAATTGTTCCTTGAGTTTGTTGTGCAAAAATATGAGAATGAAATTGAACTCTTGGGAGCTCAAATTCAGGCTTATAATTTTCGCAACCCTCAAGAGTTTTGCCAAAATCTTCCTCCTCCAGTTCAGCGGGAAATAGTGTTGTCTCCTGAATTACAGTTTGTGTATGATCTGGGTTCCAAGGGAAAGACAGAAGGATCAACAGCTAGGGTCATTACCGACGATGTAACTGATCCTTCCAGCCCAAAAAACCTGTAATCATACCTAAGCCTGCATGCCCATATTCAGGAGGGAACACTGTTGCCTGAGGACCTGAGGATTTTGTGTGATCTGGGATCCAAGGGAAAGACAAAAGGATCATCTGCTAGGCTCATTACCGAAGATGCAGCTGCTCCCCTCGACCCGGAAGATCCTAAATCATTCCGAAGTCTCCCGTCCTCAACTCAGGAGAAGATGCCGCCACCTGCTGATTCACAGACTCTGCATGATTCTACTGAAGATTCCAACGAAGCAGAGGAAGTTCTCTCACAGGGTAAGTTCATTGATCTGATCGCAGATTACATGGAACTTTGGCTTGACAAAATTTTGCTAGCACGTTTTCTCAGTGAAGACCGTAAGCTTCAGTGCCAAATGATGGAGGCCACAATTTTGGTTGTGAAAGCATATGCCCGGATGATGCTTTTGCGTTCAGAAACAATCAGTCAGCAAGATTATCCTGTTTCACAGTTGCTTAAATGGCCGCACTGGTTATTTGATTTTACCTAACGGCAAAGCAGTTGCTGGTTAGGGTAGGTAGGTAGGAGAAATAAAGCGGCCGAAGGAAATAAAGTTTTGCAGAGGACAGCAAGAAACTTAAAATCAAGGCGTTCTGGCCTACTGTTCTTGACTTCCCACAAGGAGAAGCCATCGCCGAGTGGAGCCACTGTTAGCTCCTGCTGCAGCAGGTATTCATTTTTCATGATTGGCATTTCACAGGAAATATGTCGAACTTTGCTTGCTGCAATGCTCCATATTTGCTCAAACAGTCTCCAAATGAAGAAGGCTACTTCAAGATTCATGCAATTGCCTTCAAATTTTGTAAAGTTTCCTGGTATCGCTACTGTTAGTTAAAGGGAGGTCCAAACAGTTTAATCTTGGTCTCCCTAGGTTTAAATTTCATGTTTTAGAATATAGAGATTGTAAGTCTATCCAAACAGTTTAATCTTGGCAGACTCTTAGATAGGTAGAGAAACAGGAGAGTCCAACAGTTTAATCTGGGCTCTGGAAGAAATAAGGGTAGTATGTAGATAGGAAACATCAAAAGAAAAATGTATGATGGGTTTGCAAGTCTAAGTGCACCCCCAAGCAAAAGGAGAAAAAATGCTAGGAAGTAGGCTGGGTAGGTAGTTCTGAGGCTGTTGAATTGCTGACAAGTTCCAAGTTTGCAGGTATCCGATCATGCAGAACATAATCAGCAAAGATTTGTAAGCAAAAGGCTCGAATGAGGTATAACTAACTCCCCTTCTCTGCTTTCCCCCAATCATTAACTAACATCCCCAAAAAGAGATCAAGATCTGCTTGACACCTCTTTAGTTCATCATCTTCATCACTCTGGTTGAGTGAAGATATGCTTTACTCAAAATTGTTCCATATCTTCTCCCGAAATATGGTCCTACCCCCCGCAACAGCCTAAGTTTCCCCCAAACTTGGCGCTTTCTTACCACCTCCACACTAACCACTAACATTATTATGTAGCTCCCTATGTTTCCCGTCCCCGTATTAATATTAAGTAAATTCCCCTATGTAATATTCCCTCCCCCTGGTTGAAAAATAACCATAGCAAGTCCAGGGAATTGCTTAGTTTATCAGAAACTAAGCAAGAACCCAACCTCCGAAACCACCTATCGCATACTATGGAATCCTTCCTAAGTATAAAAACTCCCCCGAAGTAGTCGGACCCCTTCTGAAACTTCAAAGGCCCTTCACACCCACTTACTTACCTTTTTCCCCCTTCAAAGCCGTTTTCGCATCGCAACCTCGCCATCTCACTTTCATGCAAAACATGGCCCATCCGTTCCCCGCCGATGCGATATCGCGAAATCGACAATCGGCGATCGCAAGCACTGGGTGTCCAATCTGTGCACCCCTCCGTCTCCCCCGATGCGATATCGCGATATCGCATATCAGCAATCACAAGCACCACACGCCCAACCTAATGCTCCTCCTCTTTCCCCGCCGACGCGATATCGCTATATCGCATCGGAGTCACTTCACCACAGTCCACCAGTACCCCACCACGTCGTGTTGTACCAGGGACCCACTGATGACATCATCTGCCATACAGCCGACGCAGTGCTTATGTCAGCAGCCAGAAAAGCCGAAAAAGCTTCGCGCAAGGAGAAAAGTCGCACTTCGGAGCTCCAGATCAAGAAACAGAGGCAGTTTTCGATGCGCGAATAGCGCGATTCGCGCATCGCTGCGGGAAATAGGCCATTTCGAGAAATCTTCAAGGAATCTTTTGATTTCCGAGCCCACTGCACGCCGAAAAAGCCCGAAATCGCCCAATCATGCCAAAGGATCCGGTTTAAAGACAACAACAGATCATTCACAGAGTCCAAAGTGTATTAGATCAAATCAGCAGGCTTCAAGCGTGTCAAAGAGTGTCAGTCGATGGCGGAAATCATCAATGTAGCGGAAAAGTGTATCAGAGAATATCTTGAGCAGCGGCCCAAAGTAAGAGAAATTGAATATCTTCCAGCAGATCCATAGGAGGAGAGCAAAATCAGTTGAAGCTCTCAAATCATAATAATTGCACATTCAATTCGCACCAAAGCCGAACTACAGCCCCAAAACACATTCACTTCAGCAGCAACGCATCTGGTCCCCAAAGGCCACTTCGTCACCTGTTCCGATTCAGCTTCCCCCAGCGCAGCCAAAAAGATTTACTTGCATTTATTTCCAACAAGCATTTAGATTTTGAAGAGTTCTAAGCAAAACTTTCACGGTCACTTGTAATGATGTCTTCTTGATATTTTGTTTGTAAATACCACCCGAAGCGATATTGTAAAGGGTTGGTTGGTTGGTAGTAGTAGTTGTTGGTCAGTTTCTTTTCCAGCAATTTTCTCTGAGTAAAGACTCGCACTGTAACTGTCATATTTTTCATAATCAAAGATTGTTGAAAGAATGGATTGCGAAACAACTTGCTGTTTTCTCTTGGCCAAGGAATGATCACGGAATTCCTGTCACTCTGCATGATTCAATAAGTGTTCTTCCTCCCTGTTTATTTTATGTTTTTATCATATTTCTTCCATTCTAAGTTGCAGGAAAAAAGAATAGCTTAAGATTTGTTTAAGTACACCTTAAGTTCAATTTCTGCACTTTTCGATGTTTTCTTCTTAAACGGTCATGAGCTAGAATTCTTAACTGCTCTAGTTTACCCTGTTTCTTTCGTATATGGGTGCATGTCTTTGGAATTCTTAATTGCTCCGGGATCCCACTCATCCATTTCTCCCCTTTGTCAGCATGATGAAATGATTCTCTTTTGCCTTTCATCCCTAATGTTCATTCTGTACTTTCAGCAGCTTGAGTACTGTATCCTACGTGGCTATCCCACTCCGTATCCCCTTGTGACCAAGAAAACGCTCGCATGCTGCAACCTGTGACTCCATGCCCAATGGTTCAAAACTTATAACACTTTATTGTGCCTCTTTACTCGAGAATCCTACCTTCCTCCCAATCACAGTCAACATTCCCTTGAAGTCGGAAAGCTAGCCTAAAATCATCAACTAAGGTTGAATCTAGATCAACTGAGGTTGAATCTAAAGGAGAGAGCCCTCTCCGATTGCAGGTGGGCTAGAACCTGCAACCAGAAGATTGGTTTGTGGTTACCTCGGCCGTATCCCTAATAGGAGCTAGGGACAACCTGAGTGATAACATAATGGCGACTCCACTGGGGACCTCCTCAGATAAATCAATGCAATCAATCTGCAGCTCTACAGTGGAAGAAACCGACTTGCAAAAGCCTCGGTCGACCTGTATCTGCGCGCACCATTGGGGATTCAAGCACACAGTTCATCTTTAAACCCCAATGGAGGAAGTGCTCCTATTTTTGAAAGCTTGTCATGTTTAGTTCTAATCTTTGGCGGTGGACAGAGATCAGGCACTTCAGAATCCAGACATCCACCTGACGACTCCACTTCAGTTTCAATCAAAGGCTCCACTGAAGAACAAACCGAATGTTACAGCCAAGTGCCCCGTGTATTAACAATAAAAGAGAATGACCGAATCTTGGGAAGAACTTCCGATAGAAGAAGCTTTAGAAAAATGCAGAGAAAGTTTATCAGAATTTGAGCTTGATGATAGATTTTTCAGAAGGTATTGTCAACAATACCTGGTGGCCGAAATAAATTGGTCCTTGAGTTTGTTGTGCAAAAATATGAGAATGAAATTGAACTCTTGGGAGCTCAAATTCAAGCTTATAATTTTCGCAACCCTCAAGAGTTTTGCCAAAATCTTCCTCCTCCAGTTCAGCGGGAAATAGTGTTGTCTCCTGAATTACAGTTTGAGTATGATTTGGGTTCCAAGGGAGAGACAGAAGGATCAACAACTAGGGTCATTACCGACGATGTAACTGATCCTTCCAGCCCAAAGAACCCAGAATCATACCTAACCCTGCATGCCCATATTCAGGAGGAAACACTGTTGCCTGAGGACCTGAGGATTCTGTGTGATCTTGGATCCAAGGGAAAGACAGAAGGATCATCTGCTAGGCTCATTACCGAAGATGCAGCTGCTCTGCTCGACCTGGAAGATCCTAAATCATGCCGAAGTCTCCCGTCCTCAACTCAGGGGAAGATGCCGCCACCTGCTGATTCACAGACTCTGCATGATTCTACTGAAGATTCCAACGGAGCAGAGGAAGTTCTCTCACAGGGTAAGTTCATTGATCCAATCACAGATTACATGGAACTTTGGCTTAACAAAATTTTGCTAACACGTTTTCTCAGTGAAGACCGTAAGCTTCAGCGGCAAATGATGGAGGCCACAATTTTGGTTGTAAAAGCATATGCCCGGATGATGCTTTTGCGTTCAGAAACAATCAGTCAGCAAGATTATCTTGTTTCACAGTTGCTTAAATGGCTGCACTGGTTATTTGATTTTACCTAACAGCAAAGCAGTTGTTGGTTAGGGTAGGTAGGTAGGAGAAATAAAGCGGCCGAAGGAAATAAAGTTTTGCAGAGGACAGCAAGAAACTTAAAATCAAGGCTCTCTGGCCTGCTGTTCTTGACTTCCCGCAAGGAGAAGCCATCCCCGAGTGGAGCCACTGTTAGCTCCTGCTGCAGCAGGTATTCATTTTTCATGATTGGCATTTCACAGGCCAAATATGTCGAACTTTGCTTGCTGCAATGCTCCATATTTGCTCAAACAGTCTCCAAATGAAGAAGGCTACTTCAAGATTCATTCAATTGCCTTCAAATTTTGTAAAAGTTTTCCTGGTATCGCTACTTTTAAAGGGAGGTCCAAACAGTTTAATCTTGGTCTCCCTAGGTTTAAATTTCATGTTTTAGAATATAGAGATTGTAAGTCTGTCCAAACAGTTTAATCTTGGCAGACTCTTAGATAGGTAGAGAAACAGGAGAGTCCAACAGTTTAATCTGGGCTCTGGAAGAAATAAGGGTAGTATGTAGATAGGAAACATCAAAAGAAAAATGTATGATGGGTTTGCAAGTCTAAGTGCACCCCCAAGCAAAAGGAGAAAAAATGCTAGGAAGTAGGCTGGGTAGGTAGTTCTGAGGCTGTTGAATTGTTGACAAGTTCCAAGTTTGCAGGTATCCGATCACGCAGAACATAATCAGCAAGGATTTGTAAGCAAAAGGCTCGAATGAGGTATAACTAACTCCCCTTCTCTGCTTTCCCCCAATCATTAACTAACATCCCCAAAAAGAGGTCAAGATCTGCTTGACACCTCTTTAGTTCATCATCTTCATCACTCTGGTTGAGTGAAGATCTGCTTTACTCAAAGTTGTTCTATATCTTCTCCCGAAATATGGTCCTACCCCCCGCAACAGCCTAAGTTTCCCCCAAACTTGGCGCTTTCTTACCACCTCCACACTAACCACTAACATTATTATGTAGCTTCCTATGGTTCCCGTCCCCGTATTAATATTAAGTAAATCCCCCTTTGTAATATTCCCTCCCCCTGGTTGAAAAATAACCATAGCAAGTCCCGGGAATTGCTCAGTTTATCAGAAACTAAGCAAGAACCCAACCTCCGAAACCACCTATCGCATGCTATGGAATCCTTCCTAAGTATAAAATTCCCCCGAAGTAGTCGGACCCCTTCCGAAACTTCAAAGGCCCTTCACACCCACTTACTTACCTTTTTCCCCCTTCAAAGCCGTTTTCGCATCACAACCTCGCCATGTCACTTTCATATAAAACACTGCCCATCCGTTCCTCGCCGATGCGATATCGCGAAATCGGCGATCGGCGATCGCAAGCACCGAGTGTCCAATCTGTTCACCCCTCCGTCTCCCCCGATGCGATATCGCCATATCGCATATCGACAATTGCAAGCACCACACGCCCAACCCAATGACCCCCCCTCTTTCCTTGCCGACGCGATATCGCTATATCGCATCAAAGTCTCTTCACCACAGTCCACCAGTACCCCACCACGTCGTGCTGTACCAGGGACCCACTGATGACGTCATCCGCCGTACAGCCGACGCAGTGCTTATGTCAGCAGCCAGAAAAGCCGAAAAAGCTTCGCGCAAGGAGAAAAGTCGCACTTCGGAGCTCCAGATCAAGAAACAGAGGCAGTTTTCGACGCGCTATTCGCGCATCGCTACGGGAAATAGGCCATTTCGAGGAATCTTCAGAGAATCTTCTGATTGCCGAGTCCACTGCGCGCCGAAAAAAGCCCGAAATTGCCCAATCGTGCCAAAGGATCCGGTTTAAAGACAGCAGCAGATCATTCACAGAGTTCAAAGTGTATCAGATCAAATCAGCAGGCTTCAAGCGTGTCAAAGAGTATCAGTCGACGGCGGAAATCATCAATGTAGCGGCAAAGTGTATCAGAGAATATCTTGAGCAGCGACCCAAAGCAAGAGAAATTGAATATCTTCCAGCAGATCCATAGGAGGAAAGTGAAATCACTTGAAGCTCTCAAATCATAATAATTGCACATTCAATTCGCACCAAAGCCGAACTGTAGCCCCAAAGCACATTCACTTCAGCAGCAACGCATCTGGTCCCCAAGGGCCACCTCCTCACCTGTTCCGATTCAGCTGCCCCCAGCGCAGCCAAAAAGATTTACTTGCATTTATTTCCAGCAAGAATTTAGATTTTGAAGAGTTCTAAGCAGACCTGTCACGGTCACTTGTAATGATGTCTTCTTGATATTTTGTTTATAAATACCACCCGAAGCGATATTGTAAAGGGTTGGTTGGTCGGTAGTAGTAGTTGTTGGTCAGTTTCTTTCCAGCAATTTTCTCTGAGTAAAGACTCGCACTGTAACTGTCATATTTTTATAATCAAAGATTGCTGAAAGCATGGATTGCGAAACAACTTGCTGTTTTCTCTTGGCCAAGGAATGATCACGGAATTCCTGTGTCTCTGCATGATCCAATAAGTGTTCTTCCTCCCTGTTTATTTTATGTTTTTATCATCTTTCCGCCATTCTAAGTTGCAGGAAAAAAGAATAGCTTAAGATTTGTTTAAGTACACCTTAAGTTCAATTTCTGCACTTTTCGATGTTTTCTTCCGAAACGGTCATAAGCTAGAATTCTTAACTGCTCTAGTTTACACCGTTTCTTTCGTATATGGGTGCATGTCTTTGGAATTCTTAACTGCTCCGGGATCCCACTCATCCATTTCTCCCCTTTGTCAGCATGATGAAATGATTCTCTTTTGCCTTTCATCCCTGATGTTCATTCCGTACTTTCAGCAGCTTGAGTATTGTATCCTGCGTGGCTATCCCGCTCTGTATCCCCTTGTGACCAAGAAAACGCTCGCATGCCGCAACCTGTGACTCCATGCCCAATGGTTCAAACTTACAACACCTTACTGTGCCTCTTTACTCGAGAATCCTACCTTCCTTCCAATCACAGTCAACATTCCCTTGAAGTCAGAAAGCTAGCCTAAAATCATCAACTAAGGTTGAATCTAGATCAACTGAGGTTGGATCTAAAGGAGAGAGCCCTCTCCGGTTGTAGGTGGGCTAGAACCTGCAATCAGAAGATTGGTTTGTGGTTACCTCGGCCGTATCCCTAATAGGAGCCTAGGGACAACCTGAGTGATAACAGAAGGGTCTTATGAACATGATGTTGACTCCTTTGACTCGTGACAATAAATCCTAAGACCTAACAAACCCTAGAAGCATGAAGAACATACTTTTAACTAGAAGACCATCAATAAGGAACATGAAACCCATGCCTTAATAATAATAACTTCTTTCTTTTCTTCTTTTGTTTATTACATAGGATGCATATTGAAATGAGTACAACAACAATTTGGAAGACTGAAACTAGTTACATTCTTCAACACTTGATATGGTCTGTTCAACTTGTGTTGAGGTATCATTAGAGTTGTTCCAAGTGTTGATTGAACACTGTGTTAAGGACTATTATGCAACTATTAGAGTTATGAGTTAAATTCTTTATCTTGGATTGTATATTCTTAAGGACATCTATAGATTGAACATTTGAATTCAAAGTAACAATAATATCTATATATATATATATAATAATATATATATATATATATATATATTGGACTTTTAAAGGAGTAGACCTGAAGCTGTAAATGACTTAGAAGAAATAGCATTGTTTGAAGGTTACTGTAATTTGGTCACTATCCCTAGTATTGGGGCCCAATAGTTTTTGTTTTATCTTTCGTTATAAAGGGTGGTGCTAGGCAAGGAAGTTGTAGCTTCCTTTAGGAGGTTGTTGCCTCTTCCCAATGGGAATTGGTAAACCTAGGGTTGTAGCCCTTCAGAGTCTGGCCTTCTAGTTGTAGCTAGTAAAAACGGATGTTGTAGCTTCCTTTAGGAGGTTGTCGCCTCCTTCTAATGGGAGCTAGTAAACCTAGGGTTGTACCCCTTCGGAGTCCGGACTTCCAGTTGTAGTTGGTCAAATCGGAAGTTGTAGCTTCCATCATGATATAAATAAATTGTTTATATATATTATATATATATATATATATATATATATATATATATAGATCTTGTGTTCCTTGATGTGATGTTATTGGTTAATGCTTTATGATACTAAATTGTAAGAAAATGTGAAATATTGATTAACCCCCACTCTCAATATCTCCAACACCAAGAAATCAATCTCTTCTTAGTTACATCATAACCCATGGATGACAATTGCTAAAACTTTGAAATATATGCATCAAGTATCCCAACCTCTCTCAACTGAGCCAACTCTGTGCAGTGTACCATTGAAACCTGGCCATCAAATCACTCTATCAATTTAGTGCAAAAATGATCATATACTATTGCACCATGTCCTTGTGTCGTTAAATCATGATACCACTGTTCATGTGGAGCTCCCTCAAGGTGAAGGGTGGCAAACTTGATGGTCTCAATCTCCTTCATCTGATTTAGGGCAAGATAAGTATCCAATTTTTGAATCCAAGGCCTAGTTGTACACTTGCATGATCCATCAAAACTTGTTAAGATTAGACAACCCAACCTCCTTTGCAGCCCATAGTTCTGCTTCCCTTGGTTCCATTGCTTTTGCTTTGGCTTTGTCCGCTTTGTGACTAGTAGTTCTTAAAGGAGACGATTGATTGAAAATCTGCCCCCAAAGCTTGATACCTAGCTAATATTTACATCCTCATTGTCCACCATAGGTTCCCCTTGTGGAGGCTCATCCTCTTGTTCAAATTCAGCATGAAAAGTCTAGATTGCATTGAACCTGAAAGTTTACTGGAAGAATGTTCCATGTTTTCTTTAACCTTGCTACTTTCCACTCCCTCCATATGCACCATATTTCTTCCATTTACTGTGTTTTGAGCCATCTCACTCACATAAAGGTTATTCATTTGTAGCTGTTTTAACATTTCTGCAAACATTTGTTTTGCCTCCTCCTCACTTGATGGTGATGGTTGATCATTCCCAACCATTATTTCTTTAGGTTTTCTAGGTTATGACCACCCTCTTTATGCATGCAGTTAAGCCAAATAGAGATACTAGAAAAAACGACAATATTTTTAAAATGAGGGTACAACAAAATATGAAATTCAAATTTTATTTGCACATAAAAATCAGAAATTACAACTATGAAAATTACTTCTTGAAATTAACACAAATCTGAAACTGTCCTCTGAATTTTATCTTTTAATCAATCTCCAAGCCTGATGAATGATTGCAACCCAAAAAGACGATGTGCAAGGGTCTCACAAACCGAAGCTCTTCCACTGAAACACACCCTTCTGACTAGGGGGAGTCCATGTCTCTCCAAAACCAAAGATACACAAGGTTGTCAGATCTTAAGCCCAAAGTTATAGCAACATGGAATAGAAGAATCATAATGTATATATCTTACCTAGCTATGAAAGCGACCTCCTTTTATTAATTATGGAAGTCGAATTATCCATGCATTTCGGTTAACCAATGGTGAAGTAGGATGAGATGGCCATGCGCATGGCTAAGGGAGTACGCTTGAGTTCAATTGAAGTAGAAGTGGCGAGAAGAAGCTTGCACTTAGTCTAGTGGAGATACTCTTATGTCAAATTGTTGTGAAGTGAGAAAGAAAAAGGCATGCGCCTGTCGCATAGTTAATTGGATTCACACGCTTGGTTATCTCCCCATGCATGCATGCATTGTAGTTAAATCCAAGAAAAGTGCCAACTCATTCCTAAATTAGTGCATGCATCCCAGTGGTTTTTAGTTCACTCACGCATGTGCTCCAAATAGCTCCCAGTCACACTCAGTCTTATCCATGCGCATTACTCCTTGTGCATGCACCCAAACCTATTGTAGCCCTACGTCCTTTTCCTCTTGGGCAAGCCAAGGCAAGGACAACCAATTTGCTGTTAGTTTTCTTGGTTTGAGTTGGGGACATTACAATCACACTTTTGGCAAATGTCCAGGTAATTGAGCTAACCCTTGGAGCTAAACTAGTTAAGTATTGAAAGTGACCCTAACAAAATAACTTGATAAATTATGCTTTCATTTAACACGTCTAGGTCATCTCTTTACAATGTCAAGAATGAAATATCGTACATGAGCATTAAAAAGTAGCTAATGGATCATTGATTGTATGTGAGGATGATGAAAAGAGCATTGCAAAACATGTAAATTGGAAAGGTTCAATTTTGCATAAAATTTTGTTGCAGTAGTTTAGATTCTTAATTTATTTGTGCCTTCTCAAAAGAACGCATATTATAGATATGTTCTATAGTTATATATCATTCCAGAATTGTTCATTTCCTTTCCATCCTCTCTAGTTTCACATTATGAAGTAAACAAAAAATGACAATAAAAAAAACATTTTCGGATTCTTTGTAGTGTCTGCTAGATTTTGCTCATTATTTTTTTTTTCAAGAGCGTCATAATGAGTTCCGGTCTATGCCATTCATTGTTATCTATTCCATATAAAGGGTGAGCGGAGTTCCCTCCATTTACACCCTAAGGAGAATATTGGCACCACGTTGCACCTTTAGACTGGCAAAAAGAGAATAGAGGAAGTGCCCAAAATTAAGCTTGTCAAGCAACATCACATTAGAGTTGGTGGGTAGACTGGTATTTCTAACGTCAGGCATCATTATACTTGGCCCTGCATCTGCGTCCTACCATCTTGGCATTGTGGTGCAGACTGCTGATCCTTCTTCTTGTCTTTTTATAAAACTATAACAGGCCCAAATCTGGATTCAGAGCCAAAACCATGCCAACAAAGCTAGAAGTTTCATGTCCAAGTCTCAACTTATATAACGTAATGTACATATAATAAAGCGGCCATTATAAGCTTCGTTGAAGCACCAAATCCCAACACAGGTGGCCACTCAAGTCTATATATAAATAAAATCCATGGGGAGAATTCTTTTAATATATGACTTAAGGCAAAACCGTAAACTCACCTTAGCCCAGGCGCTTTCATACAACTACAGGCGTAACCATCATAATAAACGTTGCACTGACCCTTTTGCTATAGTATCACTTTACAACAACCACGAAATACTCTAGTGTTTCGATGCTGGGACGGGAAATTGCTCACAACAATTGACAGACCAATGCCCATCCTGCCGACCTCGCTTTGATACCTCAACTTTTACACCTCCGCTAGTCTCCTCCAATCTGGGATGGAAAAGATTCACAACCACCAACAAACAATTGTCTGTCCCGCTCTCCGTCTGCCGACCTTGTTTAATAACTTTGGTTCTTCCGCTTGTTCACGCCGGTTTGGGACAACAAATTAAACAACAGTCGATGGTCTAAACACGACACTTAATGGACTTCAATCTACCAAAAAACCTAAGTCCCGCACCTTAGTGAATACTCTTAGTCTCTGGCCAAAAGCGGAAAAGGGAAATTCAAGGTTTTACGATAGGGCCTTTCTGTCGATTTCAAAACTTAAAAGATGACCTCCACTGTGTTACACTGATCGAGTCACTTTGCGTGAATTAAAGAGGGCTATTCGACGGGTTTAGAAGAATTTACAGAGAGGAATTACATAGTAGATTTAATGCATTAGATTTATACACAGGTCACACTGCGAATTGATTCACACAGACAAATCTAAATTTCTCATTACTCAAACCTTTGATAAATACATTCAAGGCTTCTTCCAGATCCTTCAGAACAAGATTGGATGATCTCCAAGATTTCTTCTAACAAATTAACAAAAATGCTAATAATAAAGATTACATGGCAAATTAAGTTGATTTCTCCTAATCTACACATAACAAAAATGCAAAGATTGAGGAACCAACTCCTCTCATAAATTCTTTTGACCTTCTAGAGGTCATTAATGGAATTTGATCAATGCTCTTGCATCACATTGTTGCCACAAAATCTAGCAGGCCTTGGAGAGGGGCATCGTACAAAGTTAACACTAGACTAAGAGACACCAATGGGTTAGTGGCCCATTGTCACCATAGCCAAAACCCCCTACTCGTTACGGATTGTCACTGATGGAGGGAGTCTTGGTATGTGAGGTCACCTAATGGATATTCTAAAGTTAGGGAACACAGTGACACAATAAGGATTCCTATAAGAAAGACACAATTTAGGTTAAGGGCTCCAATTTGAGTCAATTCACTTTCTTGATAGAGACCTATTTGATGAAGGACAAGACCTAGGGTTTGTTTAATGAGTTGAGTGTTGGTGTAGCCAAAGGTCAAGGCTAGGAAAAAAGGTTTCCAACAATGTATGTTAGCAAGTCCAAGGCTTATGAAACCTTGAAAGGAACCCCTGAGTTGAAGCAACAATAGACTAGGGTTCCCCTTAGGGCAAACAACTAAGGCAAGAAAATTTATAAATAATTTTGAAGTGGATGCCCACCAAAAGGATAAATTTTGTGGCAAATGTATCCCCTTGAAGTTTAGGCTCTCCAATCCCACAAAATCACCTTGCTTAGGGATTCACACCAAGCCCTAGTTAGCTCGCTTGGCCTTGAAGGGGCCAAATTTTAGAGAAAGAGAAATTATGGATTAAAAGAGAGTTTGATCACCAACCAAATGGACCAGTACCCTATCCCTTGGGAATATAGAGTCAATGATGCTTCAAATTAGTCAAATAATCTCTAAGGAGGCCGAAATTTTGATGCCCTAGCAGCAAAATTCCAATAATTATCTATGCAATGGAAGATGGATTTTTTACGGGAGAACTACCAAGAGTTCACCACTAAGGACATTCATTCACATGTTATGTATGAGTAATGCACACAATAGATCATCTAGCTTAATATCCAATAGGTTTTCAATAAATTAGGGCACAATGGCGATAACTAGAATCAACAATATTCCATACATTAGACACGAAAAATATAGATATTCAACATTTAGATACAATTACAAGATAACATGCAAATATTCCATTCCATTCATCCAAAGAATAGCTCCAAAGCACAAGGATTTAGCTCGAAATATCAAAATGCATCAAAGATCTGCTTTTCGCCACAAGTTCAAGAGGTCGAAATGCACAAGAAGGCCTAATATCCAAATATCATGCGATGATCCAACACCAAATGGACTCTCCCCTATTTATGAGGAGTTTGAATGTCTATTTAGCCTACTAGCCCCCTAAAACGATAAAAATATGTGTCAAAACATGTCTAAGTCACACGCTAACCTATTAGCCAATGCAACAAACTCAATTTAACCCACACGTGTGAACCAAAATAGTGTATATGCTAACGTCATGCTAGGGTAAGCCCTACAAGGGTTAGCATTGAGGGCTAGGGGTGCCATGAAGTGTGTAGAAGCCCTCTAAAATTACCTTCTAGGGGTTGGCCCCTAGGTCTCTGTGAATCTCCCTTTGTGGACCCCAGTTTTGGTTTGGGGGCACAAAAGTGGTCTCATGAGTCTTCAGGTGGGTCAAAATGCTTGTCTTTGGTCCAACGCTGAGGGCTCTCAAGGTGGTGCTAGCTCTCCCATGTATCAAGGTGTGAGACCATCCTCCTTTGGGCCCTGGATTTCGCTGCCAATCCCTCATGAAGTGCTAAGATGGCTGGGGCCATGCTTGGTTCAGGTGCATATCCCATAAAATTTGTCAATGTAGAGAAAAGTGCTAGAATGCTATGGGCGCTGGAGGTACCCATGGCTAAATATGATGCTCTTCTACAACTTAGAAACCCATGGTTCTCAATGCCTCGCATGTAGGTGCCAATATGCTCCTCCAAAGGACTTGAGCCCCAATTGAGTGCCCAAACCACGATGAAACCACCTGACAATTACACACAATATTCAGTGCTAGCATCTACATCAGGTACATTTAATCATTATTGCATCTAAGTGGACCAATCTTGCAAGTAATGGCAATTTGACACTTCAAACAAGGCTTCCCTTCCAAAATTAAGGTTTTGAACTTGTTATAGTGTTACCTCCCTAGGTAATGTTACCGCTCAATCTAGTAGGGGTCTTAGGAGGGGTTCCTACAGAGCAACTACTAGGTCAAGTGGCAACAATGGAGCAATAACGCACTGTCACCTCCATTAAAGCTCCCTGCTCTTTACGAACTTTCATTGATGGGAGGAGTCTCGGTAGTAGGGAAACCACTAAGAATAATGTATTAATGGTGTGGAGGCAGTGGTTTCAAGACCCTATTCAAAGGAGAGACTCTAATGATAGGGCTTGCTTGCTTAAGAAGCAATATGTGTGGCTCTTCAAGAAGGGATAGAGGGAGACCTAGGGTTGAGGAGTATTTCTTGATATGAAGTTCCCTAGGCCTAAGAACCCTAGGATAATAGGGATTTCTAGGTAATCCTTGTGAAATTAGAATGACAAGGTTGTGGGACCACAAAGAAACCCTAGTGGACCCAAACAAGCTCAAGAATTAGAGGTGAAACTTCAAACAGAGGGTCCTAACCAAGTGAGGGAGAAGAAAAAGATCAAAGAAATTGGCTTTGACTTGAGACTTTAATGCAATGACCCTTAATGAAGCAACTAACCGAAGGAAAACTAGGGAAAATCGTTCTCGAGCTAGGGCTTGGAAAAAATTGAGATTCCACCATCGGAATGGCTTCAAAATTGGAGGACCTCTCAAGGACACACCAACGCAGTTCTAGACCAAATTTCACCAATTTTGGATGGCTACAATTGATTTCGTATGATGCCCTAGGAGACACTAGGGTTAGGGCTTAGAAAAAGAGGGGGGAGGTGAAAATATTTTCATTTAGGTGATCACCAAGGATTAGACTAGTGCCTAGTTTATTGGGAGAATGGAGTCAATGATATTTTGATGTTTAGATCTTCTTTTACCCAATCAAGGAGTTCCCCAACAATTTCACATAGCCCTAAAGGCAACAATTAGGTCACTAGGAAAATTTATACTTCTTTGATGACTTATCAAGGTAATTATGAAGATCATATAACCCTAGGAACATTCATTCACTATACCTAGCATAAAACATATGAAAAATCCTCACAAAGCCAAGATTCAACAAATTCGTATTTCATTAAGGCAACAACTCCAACTTCATGAGCGAAAATTTTCATACATTATGCATGTGACATAGTTAAAGGTAGATCATCCAAAATGCACTTACAAGCATAACAAATATATCCAATCATCAAGAGAGACAAAAATCGAAGCTCCAATACCAAGACAAGATTTCCAAACATCAAAATGCATCAAAGGTCTCCAATTCGTCCTCCAATAGCTATAGCGAAAATCCGAGAAGAAACAATGATCCAAATCCAAGTGATGGTCAAATGAAATGATCATCACATCAATATATATCCCCCTCCAAGGGGTTTGATTTGCCTAATTAGGCCTAATGATTCCCTAACTAATAAAATAATATTAAAAAATAACATTACTTGGTGACAAGCTCACCAAGATAGCTTCATAATACAAAAATAAGCCTCTCAAGAGGGCAAAAAGATAGATACAATAAGTTGAACGGCCATTGATGAGGCCTAGTGGAGTCCAATGTCCGCTAAAATGAATGGATGGGCTCCAAACATAGTGATAAAGGGGGTGGCCCCTTGATATCCAAGCAAATGAGCTGTGGTGCCTCCAAGTGGCTATGCGGGGTGTTGTATCTCCCAGAGACAACCTTGGATTGCTTCAACACTAGTGCCCGGGCACATCTAAACTAGTGTGTCTCAAATGATTTACAGGACACTGGAGACAACACTTTTGATCTATAGATACATATGTACATAGGAAATGGGTTGGTTCATTAATCCAAAGAAATGATTTCTGATATTTCACTAGTTCAGATGTCAGAAATAAGCATAAAAATAGTGGCGGCCACGAGCTTCAAGGTCTTACAACTTAATAATCTTTTGCAGAGTGGGTGAGAGAGGATAAGAGAGAAGAGTAACCCATCACATAGAGCATAAGGCTTCAAGACTTCTATATTCAACACACAGAGCTTGGGGCCGTAAGGATTTCTATGCTTATTTGGGTTACAAGCAGAAATAATGAATGAAGGGAGAATTGAAAGCTATGATTCATGCGCTGTAGATTTAAAGATCTAATCTCAATAGTCCTCACAGGCATATACATAAACAATGTTCAAACAAATGAATTTGTGAAACAACTATAGGCATTTGCATTAACATATAGATACTAATGAATCTGTGAGGGAACTTGAAATACATCTAGCAACAATAATTACATTTATTCGGGGAAGAAGCATGAACATAAAATGAGTTAGACAAAGGGAAACACATACTGTAATCCTTTAAAGACGGAATCACCACTGTTTCCTTGATATTATGAAAAGATCTGTATTGCAAAGGAAATATAGGCTGAAATTATAACATTTAGTGTTTTCTCTAGAATTTCTGAACCTCAATTAAGTCTTGCTTTCCCCTATTTATCAGAGGGGACCAAGGAGCTTCATTACAACAAAAATATCTATGGTCTGGATCAACTGTCAGGTCGACTAGCTGTATCAGTCGTGAATGGCTTTGTGGCCCAAAAAGATATTACAAAAATTAAATGCCTCATTGAAGGGAGGCATGTTATAGAACAACAAGAATGAATATCAGTCAAAAAGAACATTAATTTCCTTTGTGCCCATCCCAGTCATAGCCATTGTTACAAATTGTGGTTGGCTTGCGGTATGGCCTTTCATGCTACTCGGCCAACTCCCATCACTTCTGCTTTTATTGCGAGGGTGCCTTGTTCTGTAAAATGGGGGTTGGGTCACCTGTAAGTGCTTGCTTTTGCAGTTCTGTGCCGTGTAGAGGGACGAGGCTACATACTGAGCCATTAGCCTTCATGAGTCTTGGGTACCTCTCCATTGCTTCACCATGCTCCATTAAAGTCCTGAGCTGCCGACTTATCTGCCCATTAAAACTCTGTACTACGCTATCAGTGCATTGATGTGGTAGGCAAGAGGCATTCCATGGGAACAACACAGTTAAGTAGGCGTGACTTTTTCCTTTAAAAGAGGTGAAAATAGGCGTTTTTTTGGATTTCCTCCTGTAGCCCTCCTTATCGTAGTCCTTCATGTACTTTTCCTCATATGATCGAGCGTTGGAACTAGGGGCTGAGCCGTCAGGCGCTAAGGCCCTCAGACCCATGTCTAGAGGCCTTTTCCTTTGTTATCGATTTCTCTCGCATATCTGTGCTTCAACACTGTTTTACCTGGCCCTACGCTTTTTCCTTGGTGTGGGCCGACAGTCCAGACATAAGGTCCCTATAAACTATGCCTTAATCCTTTATCGCATCTAGAGGAAGTGCCCTCATATCGCAATCGCATGCTGGAGGAGAAGGCCCCTTACCCTTTTCTTTGGAGTGGGCCGAGAGTCTGGACTCGAGGTCCTTATAAAGGCCACCCTAATACTGTATCACATCCAAAAGGGAAGTCCCGCATATCGCCATCGCACTGTGCCAATGTCTTAAGCTTTTTCCTTTAATGTTGCGATCGCCGATCTGTGGGGTGACGTCATCACTACCACATGTCACCCTGTGAGTGGTGACATGTGCACCCGGAAATGGCCCCATGTCACCCCTAAAAAACACTAAAACCGGGTGACATGTGTCCTCTGACACCTCATCAATTGCATTGCCATGTCACTGCTGGCGTCAGCTGCCCTGTTAGCTCTAAAGACCAATCCATGCTGGCGGCCACCAAGTGGCCCCTTGGAGGAGAGAGAAAAAGGTTAGCCTGGCCCTGTTTTGCAAGCCATTCCTTTGTTAATGAATTTCGGCCTTCCCCGACGATACAACATTTTATCGCAAATCGACTCCTGCACAGTCTTTGGAGTTCAGAACATTGCCAATCCGCTGATAATGTCGTACTGCCACGTGGAGGAGAGAGAAGGGGGCGATCCGTCTTGGTTTTGCAGGCATTTCCTTCGTTAAAGTGTTTTAGCCCTCCTTCGGTGATACACCATTATATCGCAGATCAACCTGCAAAAACTTGTGAACCGCGGATAATCCTTAAGCCTGTGTCCTAGGACCTTGCCGATAGCCGATCGTCATTACGCCGTGCCCTGACCCGCCGGCCGCCGATATGCAATATCGACTATTAGCATATCACTGTTTCAAGCTTTGTCAGTGCTCCATACCTGTCTGAACGCCGATATGCGATATGCGATTTTTCTCCATACTTAGCCATTTTCCTTGTTTTCTGAGTTTTTGAAAGGAATTCTTTAATAGGGTCTAACTTTTGATCCAGGAATCCTTTTTTGGACTTTTATATACCACCGGAAAGCTTATTCCGAGCGCTACACGATGGAGAGGGTACCCTCAACCTCTGATAGGTTCTGTGGCTTAGAATTTGACATCAAACATCACTGCTATTTGGCTCTTGAAGCATCTAGTGACTGAAAAAGCAGTGGGTGACAACAGGGGGCACAAAACATCCTCATGGGTCTCCAAATGGATCGAACAAGCCTATATCCCATCTGTAAGGGCTGAAAGAATGATGCAAGCCCTCCCATTGTCTCCCACGGTGAGACACATCCTCATCTGGGCTCTGGATCAGCTGCCAAGTGTGTGGTGCAAGAGTGTAGCAGGCTAGGCAAGGTGGTCTAGGTGCATCATCATCATCAAATAAATGGAACACAAGCAAGCAATGAGTGGAAATGAAGGATCCCATAAAGTGATAATTTGCTCTCTGTTATGGTGGAGGCCCATGGTTCTCAACGCTCACCCTATAAATGCTAATATGATTCTCTGGAGGGCTTGGACCTTGTATAGGGAGACCAAACCCAAAATGAAGACCCAACTGCAATCCTGTATAAGATCCAATGCATCCCCTCACCTTCCAGTATAACCAAACATTAGTGCAATTGAGTAAATGAGCTTACAAATCATGGGACCAAGTGGACGCTTCATAGTGGCATGCCCTTCCATAGTGGGCTTTATAACGTAGAAGTGTCTCCAAGTTCAAGAAGACGATTAACCAAGGACCCTTTTAGGTGGTTTCGGCCTTTAAGGAGAGTGACATGCCCATGGCACATCCATCAAATGGCAGGGGGCATATGATATAATGATGGAATAGAGTGGTGCATCAGGGGAAGGTTCCAAGCCACATGCCACAAGACAAGGGTAGCTATGATAGGGGAATCCCACACTTGGGTATATAAATGAAGGAGGGAGCAATCGTCATACATGAGTTAACCCGCACTTTGTTTTTCCACCCTTCTTCTATGCCTTTTGCCTTTTTCCATTTATTGGTTTTTCCTTTTATAACTGCTCGGGGCTTCAGGGGATGACAGCATGATGTGTGATATATAGTAGTGAATACCCCCTTAAGGTGGGGCAGTTCATTTCCCACCATGGGTTGGGACAATCATGTGCCAATCATGTGCTCCTTAATGATGTAAGGGGCCGATATAAGGGGCCCTAGGAACCAGGGTGATGGCCATAATGATAAGGGTAGAGCTCATGTTGGAATTTGCCCACGTGCTAAATTTGTATGTCCCGACCATCTTTTGCATTTTATGCTACATTCCCTGTTGGGAGTGGCCCAAATATGTTTTTTCCTTTCTTTTTAGCTGCATCAACCTTCGGGGCATCATTCCAAGCTTGACCCAAGGTGTGGACAAAGGGAGGGAGAGGCTAACTCCTTGTGGACCCAATGGAAAAATTTGGACTTGGATGGGAAATATGGTGAATGGGGTTATAATGAGCGGAGGGGAGTGATGTATATGGTGTCAAGAAGTGGGACCACACAACCAAAATCGGGGGTTCCCATGTAGCACCGCCACTAAAGCTAGTAGCCAATAATGGAGATCCCATGAGACTAGGATACAAGCTTAACCATCAAATTGGATAGAGGAGACAAGAGCACAAACCAAGTCCACTCTTTCCACTGAATCCCCTCACTAATCCATACCCAAAAGTGTCCATGATAAGTAAACAAAAATACCCAACTACACAATGAAAAACCATACCTTCTGTTTTGGAAGGCCCACTTTCAAACATAGGATCATAACAAATGGGCGAGTGAGCATATGGCTCGCTCAGGCAACGAAGATAGTGGCACATTGAGCTATCTGGTGGCTGCAAGGGGCTACACGCTACTGACTGAGGACCATCTAGGAGAAAAATTCCTCCCTTATGGATATCACCCACAAGTGGTGGGTAACAGATAGGAGTGGCTAATAGACCACTCTATCAAGTCTTTCCAGCCCCTAAGGGGAAATGACATGTCCTTGGTCCACCCGTCAATCGATAGGTGTCATGTGAATAATGATGGAGTGGAGGGGAGAAGATTTCATGGCCAAGTGCCATGGTTAAAGGGACCAACTATGATAGGCTCCTCATCTTGAGTGTATAGATGTGGGGAGGGAGCAATTGTGGATGCATGAGTTACCAACTCGGCCTTTGTTTTTCCTCCCCTCTTGTGCCCCTTTTACACTTTCTTGATTTTTCTTTGTATTACTGCTCATAGCTCAAAGGGTTAGAGGTTGCTTTGTATGATGTATAGCAGTTATTACCCCCTTGATGGTGAAGCAACTCATTACCCACCAGGGGTTGGGACATGCAAGGGTTCCTTCTTATAATAAGAAGAGAAACATGTGCTTAGGAATCAGGTGATGGCCATAATGAGTGAGGTAGACATCATGTTAGGATTTTGCCCACGTGCTAATGTGTATGTCCTAACCATCTTTTGCATTTTGATCTCCCTTTGTTTTTGCTTATGGCCATGATATGTTTTTTCTCGTTCTTTTAGCTGCATCAACCTCCTAGGGCCAAGTTCCAGGCCCTACCCAGGTATGAGGATGTATGGTACCAAATCCCAAAGAACCAATGGTTATTTGAAGCCGAAGAAGGGAGGTGGAATATGGGGCTCATAATGTAAGATCGAAAGTGGTAAAATATGGAATGGGGAGAGATGGGGCTACACTATCTCAATTGGGGTTTCCCAAGTAGTGCCCCTCCTATACCCATTGGGCCATTAAGGGAGGTTCAACTTGACTAATATGAAAAGTTAACCCCCCATTTAAGGCGAGGGAACAAGATCACGGTCAAAATACCGTTTTCTTCCTGGTTACCCCATAATCCATGTCAAATGCCCAAATACAAACGAGCATAAGCACCCAATTGTAAAATGAATAAAGTACTTTTTGATCAGAAGCCCACCTTCCAACATGCGCTCTTGCCAAATGGGCGAGGAAACATACAACTGATGCAAGTGGCGGAGATATGAATGTCACATCATCATCCACTACTAGTAGTTGTTGGGGGTTTTTGGCTGCTGGATGGAAGAGATGGTAGGGAAAAATTTCTCCTATAGGGTCACCCACTTTTGGTTGGTAACAAGCGTATCATCTGATTTTCAATGTTCCCATTGGTACAATCTATTGTCGGTCAATGTCTATGCTTATGAGCATATGTTTGTAGTAGGCGGTAAATAATGATCAAATTTACTTCTTCAATTAGAATATAATAAAACAATCTATATGGAAAGCTTTAATACATTCCATTGTCTATGACGTATCATGTACAGAATGGGAATTTTACTATTACTACAAATGATTGCACAAATAAATAGGAGATAAGACCTCTAATATGTATAGTTATGTGCTAATATGTATAGGTATGTGCATTACACATAAATTGGCAGTCTCTAATGCATTTCTCAAGCTGAAGGGAATTCCTTTCGGTGATCCATTCCTGAATCCCTGTCCAATAAAGAAATAATCAAGACTGAGAATGCATATCCTCAGATAGCTCCTTTTTATATAACGAGAAGAAATGGATCAGAATATGAAACTTGGTTTAACATTATTTCAGATATCTTAGAGCCTTCAGAAATGCATCTTTCAATTTCGAAAGCACAATTAATGCCATAAAACTTGGAAATACTTGCTATTTGTTTAGCATAGATGTTGGAATTGTATTATCGGGGTTAGATTTAAAAGGATTCTCTATGGTGTTGGAACTAGCACTGCCCTAAGCTACAAAGGGGTTGGGTCTATTGTGTACTATAATGTTGATAATTAAGCACTAATACCTACAAGCTCATGGTATTCATATAGATCGTATTAGAATCAATGTCAATATGCTTAAAATGGAAATGCACGGGCAGTTGACTTAAGTAATGCACACCATTAATAGAGTTTAATTAGTTATAAATAACATAACTGAAGCAATCAAATATCTATAAATAAAGAATAAAGAATGTCTATGACCTAATAGAAAACTTTGGCAAGGGTTATTAGCCTTCAATTTAGCATATAAATGTTTTTACAGAAGAGTATTACTAGAGCAAAGAAGTCACAACATGAATGAGTGAATTTATCATTATACCTTGCTCATTGAATCTTCTAACTCTTGCATAAAAACATTTTTACAAGTATGCTACCGATACCACTAAAAGAAACACCTACAGATGATCACTCTGTGCTAGAAATACCACTAAACAATTTCCTATCCTCTGTATATATTGAAAAGAAACACTTGAAATTTCCCAGGATTAGACCAATATTGTCATAGCAAATCTGCAATCCACTTTTGAGATTCATGTTCCATCCTTTTATCCTTATAAGTTCTTACCATGTAGCTTCCAACAAGTGGATGGACATTGGAAGAACCACAACGTTGAAAAATTATAAGCTTATAATTGACCAAGCCCTTAAACCCCAAGGGTTGGCTTAAGTAGTTTAACTTGCCATTCTGAAGCCCTAATGGTCAAATTCACAAGGTTGAATACTCTTGGGTCCCTCAGGGTTAGGCATACATGTTTGGCAGTGGCATTTAACTAGATTGCCATTCATAGAATGTGAGGTAGTGTTTCCCCAAGGAAGTTTTCCAGGGAAAAAAAACCTGACAGAGCCTTTCCAATAGCTTTAAAAAATTTAAAACCATAGGATATGGAACACATCTGATTAATTTGGGTTTCGTACGAAATCTCTTTTCCCAGAGTGCACTTCTGATAACTTCATTGTTGTTTTCTATTCTTACTTGCTGTAATCAATCTTATTAAATGCCACACGCTTCATGTGTTATTTCCTTTGAGAAAATGCATATTAAATTACATTTTATATTCAATAAGTTCACATTGAATGTAACATCAAGGGGCAAGTCAGCCTCAGCTCCAAACGTCTAGAGAATCAATCCCGTCCTTAAATTTCTAAGCTAACTACGATTTACGAAAGTCGATAGTTCCCGCAGTTGACATTGAGTGGGATACTTATTGAGTGTTGCCATGGACATTATTGTCCACAAAAGGAGAGAGCTTAGAATTGGATGGTGGTCCAAATCTTTCTGTCCTGTAATCGGATCATCTAGATGTCCGTAGTACTGACACCTTCCATTGAAGTGGGGACAAAGAAAAAATTGAGAATTCTCCCACTAACAGAACAGCATGGCCATCTTGCAACTCCATAAAAGCATGCTTAACTGTCTCCTCGTTTTGTCAAACAATATTAAGATACTAATTAATCTAGGAAAGTGCAACCTAACTTTAACTTCTAAACTATGGTTAACTGCCATCCATCCCAGCACTCAGAATTTCACTGCATCTCTAGCCTTCTAGATGGACTAGCATCCTCTTACCCCTCATCATTATTGTCTTAAACACCCCTCCCCCACCACAGCCATTTATCCTCACTGCCTTACACCCTCCAAAAATATTCGTTGAGCATGCCCAATATGTGGAGGTTTGGTGTAATTTTCACTTAAAACTTCTTTTTATCATAGTGAGAGAAGGTTTACCATAACTCATTCAATCTTTGCAAATGGGGCTTTAAGTATCAAGTTCCATCTTGAACAAATCAGATTCTATAATTGTTCTACAAAGCTGTCAAAAGACTCTTCTCACCTCTATTCTACCACAAGGGAGCACTTGTGCAACAAAATGTTCCAAACGTGGAACGCTGTATTCGACAGCCTTTTACCTGTACAACTTGGGAAGAGCAAGACACCAACCTGCCTTCTTAGTGATTAAAACTACTAGATTTTTAGTTCCTTGTATAGTGTCCAGCAGAGTGCCATAAATAGCAGCAACAAACAAAGAAAGATCTTGGTGCATACAAAGAAGGTACTCCAGCAAAGATTCCATACAACAGCTCATACAGAAGCTTAGTGACAGCAGCAGCAGTATGCTCTCTTTCAGCATATCCGTACAGCAGAAGTGAAGGTGCAGGGGTATTTATGAAGGAGAGAGATAGAGGGTCAAAACGTGCATGCCCCATCATCAGTTCAGTTCCAGTTTAAATTTGTTCCACACTTAGCAGTTCAGTTCTATTTCTGAATTTTGTTTTAGTTAGCAGTTGCATGCATAGTTAGTTAGGGCACATTGCATGTGGAAAGCTTCCATGAACAGATGGGACACAGATCTCTAGAGGAGAGAGATGCATGCATGCATACTTGTACTCTCTTCTAGAGGGTGCACTCTCCTAGGAAGGTTGAGGGTGCTAATTCCAAAGTCAATAATAGATTTAGGGCTTTAGGTTTATTCAGTTAAGGCGTTGTGCATATGTCCACATTCATTGTACCTCTTATATTATAAAGGAGAAGGAAGGGATATAGGTTTTATTGATTTCAAATTTTCAGAGTAGAAGATAGTGGGTGTAGTGTAGAATTCGAAGCTTTCAGTGTAATTCTTGTTTTAAAGAGTAATAAATAGTGATGTGATTTGAGTTTCAGAACTGTGCAATTGCTGCTGCTTTCTTCAACTTGATGTGTTTCAGTGCCTAGTAAAACTCAATAAGACTAGGACTGCTACCATTTGTTGAAGAATTTCAACACGGTCTTGAAGTAGTGTATTTGAACCTTGAAGCCTTACAGAATTCCATGTATGGAGAGATCAGCCTTGAAGGAAAGAGAGATGTTGAAGGGTTCTAGTGGGAGGTATATCCAGGTTTCAACATTTGAAGCATATCTGTGCCAATGATTGCTATGTCGACCTAAGAAGGGTTGTGGGCTGAAACCCTAGTTGATCTAGTGAGTGGAGATTGAAGTTAGTTCAATGGAGTTGCAATAATAGTCATTCCTAGTATGCAAGAGAGTCACTTGTTGGAGGGCACCTCTAATATTGTGCCATGGAAGTGTATGTTGCAAATTCTCTTGGAAGCAATAAACCTTTGCTACATTGTGGAGGAGGTCAAGCCCCCTACATATCCCAAAGATAGGGCAGAGTACAACAGAAATGCAGTAAATGCAAAGCGAATTCTACTAGATTCAGTGAATGGTCATCTAATCCCTCATATTGTTGGGAAGAACACTATGAAGGAGATGTATGATGCATTGGGAACCCTGCATTAGAGTGTGATCATAACCAAGATGAAGATCTTAAACAACAAGCTTGCTACAACCTGCATGTGCAAGACAAATACAAAAGCTAGCTATTTAATGAAGTTAGTAGAACCAAGAGACCAACATCATGTAGTTGGTGATGAAGTTAAAGATGGTTAGCTAATTTGGATTGCTTTGAATGGTTTCAATTCACCTTCACATGTCTTTGTCCAAGCTATTTATGGTTGGGAGAAGCTACTTCACTTCAAGAAGTTGTGGGATGCTTTCATGGGAGAGGAGATGAGACTAGAAGAAGTCTCAGCTAGTTACAAGGATGAGGATGATGGACCAGACCTAGCCCTCATAGTAAGGTGCGGAGAGGAGGTAGGAAAGAGGTATTAGGAGGAACCAAAAGGGAAAGGAGGAATATTTATATTTTTCATGTTTGGAGAAGAAATACTTGTCATATCAAGCACTTGAGGTACGACAGGCATGGTAATTGTTGCCTCAAAATCTAGCACGCCTTGAGATTGCCACTATCACCTCATCAATCTTCCTCCTGTCTTTAGTGGAATTGCACCGCAAGGGAGGCTTCTTAGTGATCACCTAAGAGGTATTGTAGAAGGTGATGCAAATATGGGTAAAGGTGAAGACACTCTTTAACGGAAAAAGGCACAATCCTATTTGTAAAGGAACGGTGTATCATACACCAAGCCTAGAAAGAGGCACATATGACCTAGGGTCTCAAGATGTGCAATGACAAAGGAATTTCACATACATGCATCAGAGGAAGGGTTTATAGAAGATGCAATTGTTGGCATTGATGTTGTAATGAGGTGAAAGTTGGCATTAATGTCAACATGGTAGTGTAGTGTTGCAGTGATTGATGGTTGACATTGTTGTTAACTTGGGCTTGTGTTGAAGATGATATGCATATGCTTGATTACTTGATGGTATTGGCTTGTATGGTTTCTATGGTAAATGTTTATGTTGCAGGGGATTTAAGGTTGCTTTGATGGCTCCGATGGTTGGTTGGCCAAATCAGTTTCCATGTATATGATGCTTTTGGTGTTGCCCTTGTGATGCCCTTGAGATGCCCTTGATGCTCCTGAGGTGTATATGATGCTTGTGGTGTTTCCCTTGAGATGCCCTTGATGAACCTGAGTTATGAGTTGGAATCCTGATGATGTCTAAAGGCGTTGTAGAGGTTGTCACGATGTATCAAGTTCCCTTCTATAACTGAGCTTCATGATTGATGCCACTTGATACAGTTTCCGCACTCATGAGTTAGTTTCTACACTTATGGTGACTACATCATGTATAAGCTCAACAAGAGGTTGTAGAGTTCGTTTTGAGACTTGTCATGCCTTGGACAAGCCTTACAAATGTTGGAGACGTTGAGCAAGAAGTTGGAGGCAGTTTCGAGTTGGAATTTTTATGGTTTTCTTGATCCTCTGCCCTAGTCGCTCCCTTGTAGAATTGTCCATGCATTTGAGAGGCTCTAGTTGCCAGGAAGAAGGCCTGTGGATGAGTCCAGTCGAAATTTGACAGTGTTGTGCCTGTGGTAGTGTCTGTAAGTCAATATTTTCCGCATTCCTCGTGCATCTCAAATAATTTAAATGTTTTTATGATGGTTTCTTGCTTGGGATTTTACATAAAAGTTTCTAATTGACTAAAAAAACATGTCAGAATGAAGTTTGAAGTGTGAATGCCTTGATGGAGTGAGTAATGGAGATAATGGCTCAAATTGTTTAAAAAGAGGAGCAAATTGACCATTGTGGTGTATGAGATGAGCAAAGGTTTATGTAGAAAGCAGAGGGTGACCTCCTACAACAGATAATGATACAAAGGTCAAATTTCTAGAGAAGTGCACACACAAACATAATCTACTGAGATCAGAGAGTGAGGAGACTCATGGAGCGATCATCTATTGTTTCATAGGGACATAGTTTGATTTGTTGTTTGTGACAGAGTTTGCAGGCTCTACAATAAAGGATATTCTGAGGCAAAATATTCATATGATTGTAGTTGTTGTAGCAGAGTTTTTAGTGAAGAGTTTGAGTAATGGATCTTTCTATGATGATGCTAACACGGTCATGATTGCAAGATCAATGGTGAATTACATGACATAATTATTTGTGTTTGTTGTTTGCGATTGTAAAGAGAACATTTTTATGTGCATCATTGTAGTATTATTTCTATGATTTGCTCATAAATTGTATGGATGAGTTATGTTGTTAGTCACAATGTACTACTAATGGAGTTGCATGTTGGAGGTTATTGTTGCTGCAGAATTCTTGCATATGCTGCATGTTGCACTATGAGCAAGATTGTATGAGTGAGGTCTTGTAAGTCAATTTGAGTTCTTGAGAGAGCCAGAGCTTATGTATGTTGCTAGTTTGAGTTGTTGAGGTTTGATATGTGGGGGTTTGTTGTTGAGTTAGTGTTGAAGTATTGAGGTTATCAAAGAGAAAGTTGTTGTTGTTTTGTGTAGGGGTCTAGTTTGAAACATTATGAAATGTGGCCCTAGATGATCAACAAATCAAGATAGCTTGGTGAAGAAGGGATGGGTGTTCCTTGCCGATGGTGTTCGATAGTTTCAGTCGAGGAAGTAGCATTCTCATAGTCCAATGGGTGTTGGGCAAGGCTTGTTGGGGGTAGAGGCTTCCAATGGATGGGTGCTCACAATTTCGATTAAGTGTGAGAAACTTATTTGATGGACATAGCCAACTATGATGATGTAAAATGATTTGTTTGATTAATAACTTTGAAGCAGAGCAACAATAACAACAAGGTGGTTTTTGACCCAGAGGGGGTTTTCCATTAAAAATCCTTGTGTTCATTGTGCATTATTGTGTGATTGTCTTGATTTTATTTCGTTGAAGATTAATGCTTATTTACCAATGAATTAATGTGTGTTTGCATGAAGAATTGACATATGACTACATGAGATAAAATTGTGAAAAAATATTCAAGAAGTCATCACTACTGATTCACCCCCCCTCCCCCCTTAGCAATGATATGATATCCAACAACAATCAACAAAGGAGAAGGAAAACCCTCAAATTAAACCCTAAGTTCAAGCTATAGCTAGGGTTAAGATTTTTCTGAGGCACAAATTGCTTTGAGGAGATGGTGTCAACCCTTTTAGGGCAGATTTAACCATGCAAAATGCTAGATTTTGAGTTAAATGACTCAACAAGGTTAGACTCAAGGTTTATTACCTCCAACGCTCATCTAGAGATGCCCTAATTGACTTTAGCCCTATGAATTTCCCTTAGCGGCTTGATTTGAAGGACTTAGAAAATAAGAGAAGGAAAATATTGAAATTTTTGACCAACACTGAGTATACCTGTGCCTATCCCTAATTGGGTGATGGATTCTTTAGGGCTAATTCAAGAGATGATGGATAAATACTTGGAGTAAAGGGGAAAGCCTTTTTGTTTTCACTTGTACAAACCCTAGATATCATTTTTGTGAGGGGAGACATTAAATAGGGGAAGCTCTCTAGGAGGTCCCCTATGGTTTCCAAGGAAGAGATATTTATCATGTAATAACCAACCAATATTTTCCATAAATAGTGTGCATTTAGACATGGAACAAAGAAAACCCTAGCAATAATTAATTACATGAAAAACAATATGAAAATTGCTATAAAACCTACAATTCTTCCATGAAATAACATTCTTTCAATCCCAAAAAGACGTCTCTAAGACAAAATTCAATCTCCAATAGCAATAGCACCATAAAGATCACATCTCCATAAGTAGCGAGTTTACACAAGGGTAAATCGAGCTCTCTAAAGGAGGTTGAAATCCATGAGTGATGATGAAAAGTTACAAATGAATGATCCTCTATTTATATGAGATCAATCATTCATAATAATTAACCTAAAAGCTCTATTATAAGTTTAATTTTGAGTGTACATGAAGAAAATGGGTTACACGCCAACCAATTAGCACAATGTAATAAGATATGCCACTAAAATCCCACATGTGGGTCAAAATTCCTCTCTAGCATGACATCATGCCCTTTCAAGGCAATAAAAGCTCTAAAAATGCATTGAATGGGCAAGATCCATCTCCAATCATCATAATCAACTCAATGATTGAGGAGAAAGTATCAATTCATGCCTCAACATATCTCCATGTGTCAAAACCTTACTCTAGGTGCTTTCATCTCCAAAGTGGCTAGAAGGATGACATGGCACACTCTCACTCAAGTGTTAGGGCTCCAAGTGCAAGTATAAGCCCTCCCTCATCATCCTTGGGTGAACATCATCATTTGGCATGCTCATCAAATAGTGTTAAGGCCAGCCTAGGGGCATGTTGGGTCCACTAGGTACGTCAACAAGAATCTCCAACACCAAGAAAAGTAGGCTCAATTTTTCAGCATTTGGGGGTGCTTTGAGGTGTCGATCAACCATTGGAATCATCAAAATGCTCAACACTATGCTATCGAGGGACAACATTGTATCTGTAAGGTCATCACTGCTTTTTGGATGTGTGGTACAACCTAGGAAGCATGTGGTAAATGAATGGAGTGTGTGCCCTTAAGATCTCTACTGCTATGTGAAGGAACATCTAGAAAAAACATATCAAACTCAAGTGAAAGATACCATTCATTAGAGACAATGACCATAGATGCATCATAGTAGATCATAATTAATTGGTAAGGGCATAATAAGACTTCAAATTGGGGTCACCTTCAAATATCTGACTAGACCAAGGCTGGTGAAACTTTTCCCTACCTTGTTAGGCCGTGTAAGATACCCTTCTAGGATACCTCCAAATTTTCCCTTAAAATATCTGAGTTTTAACTAAGTTTCCAGTGACACATTTAGTCAAACCATTTGAATATGTTTGGTTGTAGGTGATTTTCTTGCGTTTATTTGAATGAACACACATCACATCAATTTAAATACTCACATGAGAAGCTTTATTCCAACATCTCTTTTATTAACACTCAGAAAATGCAAAAACTACTCCAATAGTGATAAACATGGAGATAATATTCAATTTGAGAGCTGATATATTTTTTATACAATGACAACAACAATAATATAAAGAATCTGGTTTATATTAGCAGTATGTGAGAACTTCTCCCATAGGTACAATGAGCAGTATGGGTTCACTATGCACATAACACGTCCCCTTGACAACCCACAAATAGAGATACCATCAATAATAAAGTTAGCCATATGCACAAGTTTGATATGACTGGTAACTCGACCCATTTTTGTCTGCTACAACTCACTGAAACACTGCATTTAGTCAGATAACAAGTGTCTCTCTTGCATGTACTTCATGGAGTCAATCAATGCAAGAAAACACACTACCTTCCAGCCTAGAACTAAACCAACTTGGAGAATAGACCCACGACCAACAATGGACGTCACCCTCAGTTGGGAACAAAAGGAAAACTTGGCCCAGTACCACAATAGACTTGTACTCCTACAATAATGAGATATTTGGCTCACTAAGCAAATATATCAACCATGAAACTCCAAGATAACTCAACCTCTTCAAATGGGACTCAGCCAATAAGATGAAACACAAGACTTGGCCTATAGTAATGGAAAACGACCCTTGAATTCATGGCAACCTTTGGCTCTTCTATAATTTTCTCTGTTATGCTCTTGACTTGCGAGGAATTCCAGAATACCAAATATGCGAAGAAATACAACCCAAAACACAGAATAAAATGAGAAAAACGGCAAGTATTTTATTATTCAGAGATGAAAGCAATGTTCACTTGCCTCTTCGAGGGGGCAACCTCCAACAGAGTAGAGCTCGATTACAAAATAAGACTCGATGATCTTTCCCTTCTAACTACGACTATTTATAGCTAAATGACCTTCAACAACCTAACGACTAGTGGTCCTTTGCATAACAAGGGTTAACCACTTTATTTATTAATTATGGCCCATTTCAACTAGATGTGGTCCCTTTCTTAAATGCGGTCAACCACTTACAATTATTAATACAGGCTTTATTGACTCATTAACTAACTATGACTATGACTTGACTCTATTGGGTTTATTACATAAATAAAGGGGTTGGGGTTGGACCCTAACATGCCCTCCCCCATCAAAATCAACCTTGTCCTCAAGGCTAAAGCCGTGGAAACTGCTGAAGAATAGTGGTTGTTTCCCAGGTCACATCTTCTTGAGAGGTGTCTTTCCACTTAGCGAGGACTTCCTTGATCGTGTAGTCGTGCAAATGCCGTTCTTGAGTATCGAGGACCTGTTTAGGTTGGAGCTAGAGTGAACCTTCTTCATCCAATTTAGGTAGACTAGTTTTGAATTCTGCAATTGTTCCCCACCACTTTTTTGAGGCATGATACATGGAAGACTAGATGGATTTTGAAATTGGTGGCAAGGCCAGCTTGTAGGCTACTGCTCCAATGCGCTGAAGTATTTGATAAGGTCTGTAGAATTTTGGAGCTTATTTCTGGCAACCCTTTTCTTTGAGTGAAGTTTGCTTATATGGTTGCAGCCTCAGGAATACCTGATCCCCTTCTTGAAATGTGCGTTCTAAACGATGTTGGTTTGTTTGTTGCTTCATTTGATTTTGAGCTTGATGGAGATTATCTTTAAGACGAGCTAGCATGGTTGCACAATTCTGTAGGAGTTGATCAATTGCTTGCACCTTAGAGCATCTAGGGATATAAGAAATAGGTGAAGGTGGGAGTTGGCCATACACTGCTTCATATGGAGTCATCTTGGTGGCTTCATGATAGTTAGTATTATACCACTATTCAGCTAAAAGTAGCCATTGTACCCATTGATGCTGCTTTTCTAAAGTGAAGCACCTTAGGTATGTCTCCAAACATTTGTTGACTGCTTCAGTTTGACCATTAGTTTGGGGATGATAGGAAGTACTTAGTTGGAGTTGGGTGCCTTGTAGCTTGAAAAGTTCTTGCCAAAAGTTACTTGTGAAAGTCGGGCCCCAATTAGACACAATGGAAGTGGGCATGCCATGTTGTTTGAAGATCTGGTCCATGAAATATTGAGCCACCAAAGTGGTGGTAAATTGGTGGGGTAGAGCGCAAAAATGAGCATATTTATAAATTCTGTCCACAACCACCATGATCACTGATTTGTTGCCTGAATTCAGGAGACCAGTAATGAAATCCACAGAAACATCTGTCCAGATGGAGGCAGGGATTAGAAATGGTTGTAAGGTACCTAGTAACTTGACTGCTTCTCCTTTGTGGCGTTGACACACATCACATCCAGCTACAAAAGTAAGAATGTCAATTTTCATGCTTGTCCAAAAGAAAGAACGACGAGTGCCAACATAAGTCTTATGAAAACCTGCATGGCCTACAGTGGGAGATGAGTGCAACTCTGCCAAAATGCGCGTTTTGAGGGTGGATGTCAGCGATATAACTACTCGATCCTTGTAGCAAAGAATATCATCCTTCTAAGAGTAGCCAACTGAGGAATTAGGATCTTCTCTCAAGTTATTGATGAGTTGGGAGAAAGAGGGGTGAGAAAACCATTCCTTACGAGCTTCTTCAATCCAATCTGGTATGGGAAGAGAGATTGATATCAGGGTGCTTTCATCCTCAAATCGACATGATAAAGCATACGCTATTACATTGTCACACCCTTTCTTTTAAATTATCTCATAATCATATCCCAACATTTTGGCCCTTTTTCAACAACTTTTCCATTCGATGCGAGCTGATGATAGAAGGAGCACTTGCCTGGAGTCCACGGAGTGTATGCATGTGGTCATTCTACTTATAGCTCATATATAACTCCTGGAAATCCGTTGTGATTGGGCCTAGTGTGTGAAGCCATTCAGCGCCCAAGACAATGTCACGACCACCCATGTTAATCACAAACATGTGGGTCTTTAGGTGGTAGTCTCCCATCTGAAGTTTAATATTTTCGCAACGGCCTTCACATTTCATTGTCCCCCCATAAAAAATAAGGACCTGGAAATTAGAGACTTCCCCTATCAATCAATACTACTATAGGGCAATGTTTAATAAAGCCTCTGATTTTAAGAGTTTGGGGCATAGAAATGCCCCCAAAGCATGTAGCGAGATAAATGGTTCCTCTAGTGTAGTTGTGAGTTCATTGTCCTGCTAGATTTCCTCAACTTCGTCCTCTGGTCCCCCAAGGGGTGGGGCTTCCTCCGATGAGCTGTGATCAGTAACATCAATTTGAAAGAATTTTGGTTCCTTGCATTTCTGCCTCGGGGAGTATTTGTCATCATAGTAGTAGCACAATCCTTGTTTTCTTCTTTCATCCATTTCTGTTGGGGATATCTTTTGAACCTTAAGTGTTTGGGTAGGGCCTTGAGTCTGGGTGGGGTGTCCCTTGGCTATGAAATTTGGACGAGTAGACTAGGCAACTAAAGCATGTTCCACTTTGACAACCTTTGTGCAAGCGTCTATCCATGTAGGTGGGTGGTGCATCCGGACATGTGCTTGGATGGCTTCTTTGAGACCACTTATAAAACATTCCAAGTAGAATTCATCTCCTAGACCTTCTGCTTGGATGACCAATGTCTCAAAGGATGCAATGTAGTCTTTTACTGTGCTGTCTGTCGGAGCTTAGTAAGACAACCCAAAAAATTAGATTCTCTGTCAAAGCGGTTACAAAGGGATTTTGAGAACATTTGCCAAGTTATGTTCCTAGGATAGCATTTTTGATGCCACTTCCACCATTGCCATCTCTCTTGGTCCAAGTAAAGGGCTCCCACATGTAGTTTAGTTGGATCATCATGGATATCATTTAGAATGAAATATTGTTCCATTTGTGCTACCCATATCGCCGGATTAGAGCCATCAAATTTATACATGTCCAACTTGGGTAGCCGAGGGTGGGAATGTTGGTGATTTCCATGGAAGTAAATATGATGGCTAGATTCTCCTTCAAGGTGTTCATCAATACCATGTGCCTCCGAATGCAACCCCGATGTGCTTGTATTGAATTGTGCAATGAATTGTGTAATTTTCTGCATCTCTTCCTGGAAAGAATCCAACTTATTTTCAAGGTGCCCGATCTTCTCATTGGCCATGACTTGAGCTTTGGTTTCTACCATACACAGATCTTAGTCACTTGACGTCACTTTGAAAAAGTTTGGGACCGCCAGAAAATTGAAGTTGACAAGTGAATGGTACCACTACGATCATCTCGTTGTTCGAAATCTTATGGGCTAGTCTCTTGTAAGCATCCCGAGAAGGCCTTAGATTTTTTTTTTTACTCCGAATGGAGTTTTACTCCCCATTGATCAATACTGCAGTGGCCAATTTCTAGAAAAATTGATCTTTCCCAATGTCCTATGAATATCGGGCCTAGACTATAGCAGCCACAAGCCTTACTGCGCAAAGGGTCAGATCTGCCTTTGAAACCCTGATGGATGAATGTGAGTTGGACTGCTGCGGCAAAACCCTAACTGGTGGATTTGATTGGTGCGACGATGACATAACCCCAACTGCTAGATCTGAATGGTACTCCGGTGGTAGAACCCCAACAGTGGATCTGATTGTGGCGGCGGTGACAGAACCCCAACTGCTAGATCTGAATCATACTGCGGAAGTAGAACCCCAACTGGTGGATTTGATCTTGTAAATAAGATAATGGGCGATCTTCAGAGAGTCAAGGGAACTATGGTCACAAAGAAGTGTCAGGTGCTACAGATAGCAATATACATAAGGGTCCAACAATAATACTCGGCGCAATCTTTCAGGGCACTAACTAAGGAGGATCAACCGTACCCTTAGCCGTACTACTCGACTACCCTACCGTACACGCGAGTAATCTCCCCGAGTGCTGTTCTTAGTGTACTGTAGCAACAAGACGACCGAGGACTTGTCTAAGGTGAGGTTTCAGGTGAGCCTAGGGGGCTTCTGATATACCTAGAGGGTACGTGGAAGGTAGTCTGTGCGCGGTTCTATCTAATGCGCTACTACTCGAAGGGGTACCCACAGGGGTTACAAGGGAGTCCAACAAGCATGACCACCTCTTGTATTTCCTACATGCATGCCTCTCCAAATTCGTAGGTTTATGCGTTCAATGATAGATTCCATGGTTTAAAGATGCTGGAACACGTCTCTAGCCTAAAAAAAAATTCTGCCAAAAATGGAGGTATCACTAGCCCTGGAAAGTGCTCTGATACCATTTGTTATGCTCTTTACTTGTGAGAAATTCCAGAATACCAAATATGTGAAGACATACAATCCAAAACACAGAATAAATTGAGAAAAACAACAATTATTTTATTATTCAGAGATGAAAGCAATTTTCACTTGCCTCTTTGAGGGGGCAACCTCCAGTAGAGCAGAGCTCGATTACAAAATAAGACTCGATGATATTTCCCTTCTAACTACAACTATTTAGATCTAAATGGCCTTTAACAACCTAATGACTAGTGGTCCTTTGCATAACAAGGGTTAACCACTTTATTTATTAATTATGGCCCATTGCAACTAACTATGGTCCCTTTCTTAAATGCGGGTCAACCACTTACAATTATTAATACGGGCTTTATTGACTCAATTAATTATGACTATGACTCGACCCTATTGGGTTTATTACATAAATAAAGGGGTTAGGGTTGGACCCTAACATTCTCTCAACTTATAAAAGAGAATGATGAGCTCAATATTAGAAGATAAAATCAATCGATAACACCTTTTACCTCTATTATCTTCAACAAATATTTTTCTTCCTGGTAGCACAATGGTGAAATCTGGGTGATTGTGCTCTCTAAAGAAACTAGGGCATATAGTTTCAACATTGAAGCTAGCAATAACAACTATAGTTTCTCAAACCCTAATCTCTTCTCTAAAAACTCTCAAAAAATAATTTTTTATCAAATGACAAAATAATAGAATGAGGAGAGACTCTTCACTTTCCCCTTTTAACTTAGTGGCCACTTTTGCTTCCATTTTACCTTTTTAATTTTATAAATTCACTTTAGAAACTTTTCACTTTATAATTTTAAGGTGGCTTTTCATTATCGTAGGATATGACCCCTTTTTCACCCCTTTAACATTTATAATGTTTTTCGTAGGTGATACACGTTCCCTTAGTGAAAATTTTCCCACCTTAGCCTATGGGAACTTTGTTATGCTAGTAGAACTCCATCTTATGCCTCTTAAGTAGTTGGGGACATTACAGTCCTCCTCACCCAAGATTACTTTCCCTCAAGCAACTTTAGCTCTGGATGTTTGAGCAACTGTTCACCCTCCCAAGTGGCATCCTCAATAGATAAATCCTTCCACTCCACTGGGTACTTCTTCACAATCTAGTCCTCAACTTCCACTCCCTTGTCTCTAGAATCTCCTCTGGAACCATAATTAGTTCTCCTTCTTTTTCCATTGGCGGGAGCTTAGTGGAAGTGACTATGTGCTACCCCAAAGCATTGTTGAGGCACAAAACATGGAAGACATTGTGAATTTACATCCTTCAGGAAGCTCAATCTCAAAGGCCACTTCCCCAACTCATCTCATGATTATATATGGCCCATAGAACCTAGGTTTCAAATTTTCTGCCTCTTGTTTTTGGAGTGATGACTGCCTGTAGGGTTGAAGACAAAGGTATACCATGTATCCCACTTCAAAGTTGTGCTCTATTATGTGTTTATCGACATATACTTTTTACTGGTTTTGATCCATCCGCAAGTTGTCTTTGATGACTCATAGGATATCTTGGCTCTTCCAAATCCAATCTTTAGCCAAAAGGGCACGACTATCCTCAAATATGTGATTTGCAAATGTTGGGGCATCATATCCATATAATGCTTTAAAGGGCATCATGCCAATAGACATGTGGAAAGTGGCGTTGTAGCAATGCTCTCGCAAATGCAACCACTTTACCCATGCCTTTTGTGATCCAAACTTATGTAGGAATGCAAAAAAATATAGAAATACACATATACACAAAGATGCAACAAAAATAAAACTTCATTTCATTAATATCAAAGAACTGAAATATGCTTACTTACAGAAATGGAAATAAACTAGCTTGGGCGATGGTATCTTACCTCCGAGAAGAGATGTGGCGGCTACGTGCCTTTGAATTGTGTTACAATGAGGCTCGAAGGCCCATTTATTATTGAAAAACAATGGGAAACCCTAAACATCCAAAAACCTAACCTTAGGAGATGAAGCACCAAAAGTATGGGTCCCATTTGGGTAAATTGGTACATCAACTTCTTGGGGTCGTAACTTTGGCATCCAATCTCCATTTGACGTTCACAATATCTCATTAAAAAGATATATCCCAGGACTACAAATTTCTATTGCAAACATTAGTCAAAAAGTGATGTTTGTCATTTTTCCAAAAAAATGTTTTTTAGGGCCTCAAAACAACTCCAAAAGTTCAGGAATCGAAAAACTGCCAAAAATAATAAATTGTGCTACAATTAAGGAAACTAAAAAACTGAAAGAAACAGTGGTGGGGGTCCAAGTGGAATAGGCGGGTGGTCAAAATCCACCTGGATCATTCTGTTGGTTATATACATAGTTTCTAAGATAGCCCTCCAACCACTTATTGACTATCTTGGTCTGTCCATCTATTTATGGGTGGTAAGTAGTGCTTGGTGTCATCTCAGACCCCATAAATTTGAATAACTCATGCTAGAAGCTGCCCATAAATTTACTGTCTCTATTGCTCATGATGGTATTTGGAAACCCATGCAATCGGAAGACCTCCTTGAAGAACAACTTGACCACCTGTGTTGCTAAATATCTAGATGGTATGGAAAAGAAGTGTGCAAACTTTGTAAGCTGGTCCACCATTATATATATGCAATCCTTACTCGATACATGAGGCAACCTAGAGATAAAATCCATAGAAATGCTCTCCCATTTCTACTCAGGGATAGGGAAAGGCTGTAGCAACCCTGCCATATGAGTATGTTCAACTTTGTTCTATTTGTAGATGCTGCATTCCTTCACAAATCTCAACACATCCATATTGAGGCCAATTCCAAGTGAACCTCTCCTTGGTTTTCCTGTAGGTTTTCAAGTACCCTAGGTGTCTTGCCATAGGTGAGCTATGAGATACTTGCATAATATTCTCCTTGAGTTGTGATTCTTTCACCAAATAGATCTGGTTCTTGTAGTAAATGATGTCATCTATGACTCGATATCTATCATCCTCTATCAATCCTTCCAGAATCTCACAAGTGAATTTGTTTATGGAATACTTTATAAGAAGCAGTGACTTCCAATCATCTTTCATCTCTATGAGTGAGAGAGTGGGTGAAATCCTTGAAAGGTCATATGCTACTACATTATTTTTCCCTTTGACACACTTGATCACAAAGTTATAGGCCTGCAATTTGTTGATCCACTTTTTTTATCTCTCACTCAACTCCTTCTGTTCCATGAAGATTCTCATGATATTATGATCTATCTTCACTTTGAACATGTTCCCACCAAATATTGCATGAACTTTGCCAAAGAATGCATCGTGGCCAACATTTCCTTGTCATAAACTGATTAATGCCGCTTATAGTCCCTGAGTTTGTGGCTCTCAAACACTATGGGGTGGTGATTTTGCATTAAAACTACTCCTATTCTTGTTCCCAAAGCATCACATTCCAACACAAATGTCTGGGTGAAATTTGGAAATTCTACCACAGGACACGAACTCAACACCTGGTTCATCTTTTCAAAGGTTTCCTATGCTTCATCGGACCAATAGAAAGCCCCCTTTTTAGTGAGGTTTGTTAAAAGCGATGTTAGATGCAACTTCTTGTAGTATGTGCAAAGATCGAGGAAGCTCTTAAGCTCAGTCACATTTTTCGGGGTAGGCCACCCAATAATAGCCCTACTTTTCTCCTAATGCACCTACACCCTGTTCCCTCCAATCACATCCCCTAAATAGAGCATCTTAATAATCCAAAACTCATAATTGGATTCTTTTGCATAGAGTTCTTATTCCTCCATAATCCCTAATACGTCATCCAAGTGTGCAAGATGTTCCTCCCAAGTCTTTCTATAGATAAGTATGTCATCAAATAATATCAACGAGTACTTCCACAACTGTTTATTGAATACATGGTTCATGCATAAATGAAAAGTTGCGGGCATATTCATTAGCCCAAATGTCCTAAACGAAAACTTATAGGGCCCATAGTGGCACCTGAAGGAAGTATTTGAGATATCCTACTCCCAAACCCAAATTTGGTGGTAGCCTGAATGGAGATCTTGTTGATTTTTGTGTAGCATGGGAGGTACTCCAAGCCCTAGGGGTTCAGGGGTTGGAGGACAAAGTGCCACAAGGGCAGCTTGTGGCCTTGGAACCCAAGAAAGGGGTATTTTCACCAATCGTGTTTTTTGGGCAGAATCATGATGATCTCACGACATGTGATGGATGAGGATGATAGTGATCAGAAGGATGATTCCAATGCATTGAAAATCGCTTGAATCTGAGTTGTCGTTTAAGAGATATTGAATTTTGAAGTCCTATACCTTTAGACCCCTGAACACCATCTGTAGGTCCCTAAGGTCTGTGAAATGCCCCATTGACCCCAAGGATGTGAAAGGTGTCTATGTTATTCCTTGCTCCTGAGGGACACCCTATGTTGGTGAAACATGGTGCTCTATTAATCAAAGGATTCATGAACACTCAGCTGACATTAAACATGGCAGGACTAGGTCTTCTGCCTTGGCAGAACATGCGGGAAAGACCATGCATCAAATATGTATTGAGGAGGCCCAGGTCATTGCCATGATTACTCCTTTTCATCATCGGAAATTTAGGGAGGCCATTGAAATTGAAGAAAGGCCTAGGAATATTAATAGAGATGACGAATGGAAAATCATCAGTGGATGGATCCCTGCCCTCTCTTCCTAACTGTTTATTCCCCCCCACTGCTCCCGTTCCTTAGTTGTGCTTTGCTGATAGGTCCTCTTTTTTTTTTCCCGTCGTCTTCCAAATCATCTGATTTCCTCTTTTTCCTCTCGTCTCTTGAGCTTTTATTCAATTTTAAGTTTTTTCACTCCTTCTAAATTAGAAGTCCAGAACCAAATGTTTAAGTGAAATTAATTTGGATTAACTAACCTAGTAAAGAAACTATATTCTTTCGAAGTTAATTAATTTCCATTTAGGTTGGATTCCTATAATTAATTATTTAACTAATGTAATAAGATATCTATTTTAACCTTTTCTTATTTCATTTGAATTTATTCATTTAGATAATATTAAATGTATCTATTAATAGGTTATGGTTCTTAGTAATTGTATACATACTTTATATTTTTAGGGTACTAAATATATTAATCGACCCTTAGATTAACTAAATTTTTCCAGGTTATTGCTCATCTTTAGGGTAATAATTATAAGAAATTAGTTTTCTAATGATTTAATTTCCTCCAACCCCTCTTATTAATTAAGGACCTTTATATATAT
>APFE031588407.1:370579-421836 GCA_000404065.3 Pinus taeda
AAAACTTTTTAATTCAATAATCATTGATAAATGGTTCAGTCAATCAGTTGGTTTCAACAATATTTAATGATCCTATTATTAGGTTATGGTTCTTGACTATTTAATGAATATAACAAAGTAACCCTTAAACTAATTAACTAGCCGTTTGCATTAAAAAAATAAAAAATAAAAAATAAAAATAAATAATAATAATAATAAAATTTAATTAACTTATTAATTTTGCCTTTCTTAACCCTTGGTCTTGTTACCCAGTCAAATGTAGCTGTTACTTAGCAACAAGTGGTCAAATCTAGTTACCCAGTCAATTTAACAGTTTTCCCAGTCAAATATAGCCATTGGATGAACTGCTCTCCCTATTTAACATGCAGCCTTGATTTGGTTCTTCAACTCGTCTTGAGGATGAAACACACTCGTTGGTTCGAAACGCATCGACAATTTGAATTTTGATGTGATTTTCGCTAAAGACTCTTCTCATAAACCTGTTATGGATCACAGAAGCCTTAATTTAACAACGACATTATAATTATCGATATTTTAAGCACACTGACATGAGTTATGGGTAGGGCGACGTGAAAAATATCATAAAGATGTACCGGTTCATGATTGGCTTCATGGAGGTCTCTTTTAGTATAAATAAAGGACATATGGGAGTCATTCAGAGCATCCATGAGGGCAACGTCTCCTGTAGAGAATGACTTGGTGGAAAGGAGGATCTCAAGCCCTAGCCGCAACAAAGAAGGAGCCTAAAGACAACATGAAGGAGCCTGGAAGAACAACGTGGGAGTTTCTGTTTGCTGTAGGTGATAATGTGGTGAATGAGGCCATTTCAGGGCATGAGTTAATGGTTGTTTTAGGTATGTTTGCAAGGCAGGGAAGCCACAACAATAAGGAGAAGTTATGCATTGAAGAGGTTTGCCCTAAATAGTGTGGAGTGTGTTGTAGGTACAACGTAACTCTCAGATTCGTTTTAGGCTAAGGATAGATCAACGTAGGGATTGATGTGTATCCGGTTGGGTGCTTGAAGGTGCAGACAACTAGGCTGAGTTCTTGAAGGCTAAAAAGCTGTTGATTTGATGGTGCTTGGGCATGGTTTTGGGGACCGTTTGCTACAAGGGTTGTTGTGTGCTAGGCCACATGCCGTAGCACCACAACAAGGGTTGCGTAGGGCAGTCAAGGGCTGGTATATGCCCTAAGGCAACAAGGTAGCAAGGGAGGAGCTCCTCAAGGGTGTGCCACAACCCTTTAAGGGACTATTTGGAGACTGTCAAGGGAGTTTAGGGCTAGAACAAGTGCCCTAACTAGAATACCAACCAACAACGAAATGCAAACAAAATTATGAGCAGTGTTTTGGAGGAATGCCGGGTCATTGTAATGACCAGATTTGGGTCAATTAAAAGGAAACTTGTGGGAGTCAAAGATAAAGGGCAAATCTGGTGATTAGATGCCCTAGTGATAGATCCCACAGAGATAGTGCGGCGTGGAAAACATCAACGTGCTTATAGGTGTATTGGGTCAAGGATTGACTCTTGCAAGGATCTATTTGATGGATGATTGTAGAAGCCCTTAGGAGTTGTTTGGTGGATCCCACATGGACTGTTGGGAGGCCTACCAAGCAGCCAAGGTGACAACAGTCACATTAGATCAAGAAGCAAGAGGACAACAACAATGTATGTTGTAAATCGACTCATATATGATGGATTGATGGTGTCCTAGGTGATGACACATGGCATATTAGTGGATTCTATGAGAAACCATGTGTAAGGGTCTCTTAGGTGTGAGGATGCCTTAACTAGGAGCAGATGCTACCACATGAACTTGGTCTCTCGAGGACTGTTGGAGGGTAGCGTGAGAGAAGACCAAGTGTGGATGGGATTGGACACTTACGGTCTGCTGGAGGACAACGTTTTAGTGTCCATGTTGAAACCAAAGTGCAACACCTTGATGGACAAAGGAGACTGCTAGCGTGACAGCTATTGATAGGCTCAAGGGTATGATCAACCAGGAGCAGGATTGTGTAGCCTAAGGTGTGCGTGTGGAGAAGGACTTCTATAGTAGATGAAGGGCAGTCCTGCTAGCCCATGTTCACTATAGGAGATGGAAATCTTGTAGTGATAAGTGCCATCCCTCCGTGCCCTATGTTGGTCATCATCGGTGCATCGCAGGAAGACCATAGTGGGCTAAAGTCCCTGAGTAGATGAGGAGAAGTAGTGGGTATATTGAGAGTTGTTCACAAGTGGAGTTGTGAACAACTCGACAGGAGTCTCGATGAGTTGTACCCTTGATGGACTAAGGGACAACTAGAGAGAAGATTGGATAGCCGAGATTCAGTGGCCAGATGGACTTGAAGCATTGATAGAGGCAGGAGCTGCAGATTGGGAGCCGAAGAACTAAGCAGGTACAGGGTATGACCAAGAAAAGCTATTAGATGCTACAACCAGATGGTCAGAGTATCTTGTCTTGTACTAGTGGATGTATGGGGGCCATTATCCCTGGTACGTGAGCCTTATACTGTTGTATTATATGTTGTTAATATAACGAAGTTGGGTTGAAAAATTGAAAAGTTGTCTATATTTTGTGCATTTGTGATTTACTACTACTTATATTCCGCTATGTAAAGCAGTTCATGGTTGAGACTCTTGGTTTGGTAGCATCAGTGATTTAAGACTCTAACCTAGACCCAAGGTCACAAAATTTCAACATGGTATCAAAGTGTATCTGAACTACTTTGGAGGATAGTGAATCAAAGTGTGCACAACAAAGCAACTCAGATGGATTTGTTGATGTTTAGATCATGGAGCAGAGGGTTAAACTAAAGACATGGAGATGTGGTCTTGAATGGCTTGGCAACAAGATTGGCTAAGAGTTCTGGTGGATTGGTGGTGAGCCTGGTGAACAACAGTTTGTTGTAGGGTAGATTTTTGATCATGGAATTCCAGTTGATGGGCCATGGATGGTTGGGATAGCTTAAGGGTTTCTTTGGCATGGACAAGATTAGGTTTATTGAGATGGCTTCATGTGATGGAATAAATATTGGCAGGATAGAGTCTTCATCGAAGTGGTGTTGCATATCCGAGATTTGTGGGATTTGTACGAATGGTATTTGATCCAAGAGGATGAGTGCTTGGAGATCTGGGCCAGTGGAGATCGTGTAGGCTCAAAGGGAGTCTATCCTCAGAGGGAGAAAACTTATGGAGGTTCGAGATCTTCAGGTTTAGATATGACAAGGCAAAGGCACTACTGAGATTGTTAGATTCATCTACAGGGTATGATACAATGGTGGATGCCAGGTGGGTTAGTGTCGTTGCCAGATTAGTTTCTAGTCTTGGAAGTACCTCCCTTGCTAAGAGGGAGTGTTGATTTTTGCGTAGCTTGGGAGGTACTCCAAGTCCTAGGGGTTCAAGGGTTGGAGGACAAAGCGCCACAAGGGAAGCTTGTGGGTTTAGAACCCAAGAAAGGGGTTTTTGCATCAATTGTGTTTTTGGGGCAAAACCATGATGATCTCACGACATGTGATGGATAAGGATGATAGTGGTCGGAAAGATGATTCCAATGCATAAACAATCTTCTAAATCTGAGTTGTTGTTTGGGAGATATAGAATTTTGAAGTCGACAAAATAATTATTGATTTTTTAAGCAGGATGACATGAGTTCCAGGTAGGTCGATGTGAAAATATCATAAAGACGTGTCGGTTCATGATTGGATTTGTGGAGGCCACTTTTAGTATAAATAGAGGATGGATGGGAATCATTTGGAGCATCCATGAGGGTGACACCTCCTCTAGAGAAGGACTTGGTGGAAAGGATGATCTCAAGCCCTAGCCACAACAAAGAAGGAGCCTAAAGACAACATGAAGGAGCCTGGGAGAACAACGTGGGATTTTCTGTTTGCTATAGGTGATAGCGTGGTGAATGAGGCTATTTTAGGGCATGAGTTAAGGGATGTTTTAGGTGTGTTTGCAAGGCAGGGAAGCTGCAACAATAAGGAGAAGTTATGCATTGAAGAGGTCTACCCTAAATAGTGTGGAGTGCGTTGTAGGTACAACGTAACTCTCAGATTCGTTTTAGGCTAAAGATAGATCAACGTAGGAATTGATGTGTATGCGGTTGGGTGCTTGAAGGTGTAGATAGCTAGGCTGAGTTCTTGAAGGCTAAAAAGCTGCTGATTTGATGGTGCTTGGGCATGGTTTTGGGGACCGTTTGCTACAAGGGTTGCTGTGTGCTAGGCCACATGCCATAGCACCACAACAAGGGTTGCATAGGGTAGTCAAGGGCTGGTATATGCCTTGAGGCAACAACGTAGCAAGGGAGGAGCTCCTCAAGGGTGTGCCGCAACCCTTTAAGGGACCGTTTGGAGACTGTCAAGGGAGTTTAGGGCTGCAGTAAGTGCCCTAACCAGAACAACAACCAACAATGAAATGAAAACAAAATTATGAGCAATGTTTTGGAGGAACGTTGGGTCATTGTAGTGACCAGATTTGGATCAATTGAAAGGTAGCTTATGGGATTCAAAGATAGAGGGGAAATCTGATGATTATATGCTCTAGTGACATATCCAACAAAGATAGTGCAGCATGGTGAAAAACAGTGTGCTTAGAGGTGTATTGGGCCAAGGATTGACTCTTGCAAGGATATTTTTGATGTGCCGATTGTAGCATCCCTTAGGAGTTGTTTGGTGGATCCCACATGGACTATTGGGAGGCCTACCAAGCAACCAAGGTGAAAACAATCACATTAGATTAAGAGGCAAGAGGACAACAACAAGTTATGTTGCAGATCAACTCATGTACGATTGATTGATGGTTTCCTAGGTGAGGAAACATGGAAAATTGATGGAGTCTGTGGGAAGCAATTTGTAAGGGTCTCTCAGGTGTGATGATTTCCTAGTTAGGAGAAAATGCTACAACATGAACTTGGCCTCTTGAGCACTGTTGGAGGACAACATGAGAGAAGACCAAGTGTGGACAAGATTGGACACTTATGGTTTGCCGGAGGACAATGTGTTAGTGTCCATGTTGAAGGCGAAGTGCATCACCTTGATGGACAAAGGAGACTGCTAGCCTGGTAGTTGTTGATAAGCTCAAGGGTCTGATCAACCAGGAGTAGGATTGTGTAGCCAGAGGCATGCATGTGGATGACTTCTACAACAGATGAAGGAAAGTCATCCTAGCCCATGTTCACTATAGGAGATGGACATCTTGCAGTGATAGGTGGCAACCCTCCATGCCCTATGTTGGTCATCATCGGTGCAATGCAAGAAGACCATAGTGGGCTAAAGTCCCCGGGTAAATGAGGATAATTAGTGGGTAGATTGAGAGTTCATAGGTGGAGCTGTGACCAACTCGACATGAGTCTCGATGAGTTGTGCCTTTGATGGATGAAGGGACAACTAGAGAGTAGATTGGATAGATGAGATTCAATGACCAGATGGACTTGGAACATTGATAGAGGTAGGAGCTGTAGATAGGGAGCTGAAGGACCAAGCAGGGACGGGGTATGACCGAGAGAAGCTATTAGATGCTACAGCCAGATGGTTAGAGTATCTTGGCTTATACTAGTGGATGTATGAGGGCCATTATCCCTAGTAAGAGAGCCCTAGAATGTTGTATTATATGTTTTTAATATAATGAAGTTGGGTTGAAAAATTAAGAAGTTGTCTATATTGGTTTGGTAGTGTCAGTGATTTAAGACTCTAACCTAGACCCAAGATCACGAAATTTCAACATATATATTCTCAAGAAATATTTGGCTCCCCTCAACTAATCCATCAACTCATCTATTTTGGTATGGGATATCGGTTTTTGATTGTCCTCCTTTTAAGATCTGGAAAGTCAATACATATTCACAAGGTATCGTCCTCCTTCTAAGACATAACCATTGAAAAAGCGAAAGGACTGGAATTAGGACGAATATGACCCTACCTCAACAAATCCTTAATGACCTTCTCGATCTCATATTTGTAGAATTTAGGATGTCAATAGGGTCTGGTAATGACAACTTGTACTCCCTCCAACTCTATGACATGTACAAAACCTCTATTTGGTGGTCTACTTGGAGGAATGTCAAAAAAAAGTTTCTAGTGTTTATGTAGCAATACATGAATGTTCTCTGGATGATGTTGAGGTTGTTCCGATTGTCTGCTAACTATAATGAAACACATAATTTCCCATTCAATTTCACCCCACCGCAACACTGCTTCCATGCTATTAGATGAAACTATCTTCAGTGGATACTGGTGCATGGCCTTAAAAACTACCTTCTTTCCATCTGTCGGGTCAATGAATTCCATCTCCATGTTCCTCTAGTTGGTAGTGTATGAGGCAATGTAATAGAGCCGCTGAACTTCTAGCATCACATTGGTGTATGATACGTCCACCACAAAGAAATCATCTATCACTATATAATTCCCATGGTTAGCTTCAGCTTGGGGACATATCTAGTGTAGTCCATCTGGTGGCCACCTGTTATAGCAACTCTGAAGCCATCAAAATCTTCTATCAGAATCTCTCTCTGATCAACTGAGGCTACATTTATGAAATTATGGGAAGCCCCACCATCAATCAAGACTATCACCTTGTGTCCTGCCAGAAGTCCTCTAACTATGAAAGTATGATACTTGGGGAATATTGACATGGATTTGATCATAGGGGCTTTACCCCCAGCCTGTTAAGTCTCATCTCAAACTATTTGATGTCTCTATCCCTGTGCCGACTTTAGTATTGCTCCTCATCTTCATCATCACTATCACTTTTTGAGTACACTTCAATATAGTGGGCCTTGCACACCTTTTCCTTTCATGCACACCTATGCCTTGGTGCCTAAGGTTCCTAACAGCTAAAACAAAGCTTCTTATTTCTCAACTCGTTCCAAGTATCCTCGTCCAAATTTTCTTTCTTGGTCCCTTCCTTTTGAAAAGGTTTTAATTCTTTGTTCTTCTAGGGAAAGGAAGGTTTAGGAGGGAATTTTCTCTTAGGAATAACATCTTGCATGTCCCTGGATCTATTAACTTCATCACAAAGAGTGGTGGGTTGATGACCTTTAACCCAACCACGTAGAGATTTAGACAACCCCTCCACAAACAACATCACCAGCTAAGCCTCATAAATGTTTGTGACCATAACTGCTAATTTTCTAGAACTCTGAGATGTAGACCTCTCGACTGCTTGTCTACTTGAGCTAAGCTAGCTCCCTGAAGTGAAGGTCTCAATCATTCTTGTCAAAGAAATCTATGAGCCCCTGAGTAAACTCAACATAAGAAGTGATGTAGCATGACCCAATGTCACCAACCCTTGGTACCACCACTCATAGGCTTCACGATGCAAGTGCAATGTGGCTAACTTAATGGCCTCATCCCTCGTCATTTGATGTAGCTGGAAATATGTATCTAGCTTTTGTACTCATGATTGAACTGAGCATTTAGATGATCCATCAAAGAAAGGAATGGTCGCCTTCCCCAATGTTTTTTGTACCTCGTGATTTTTCCTCAAAACCTTTTGAGTTGCCTTAGGCTTGCATTTTATTTGGAGGTGGTAGAAATATGTGAAACTCATAGTAGCTTGGAACTCATGTCCTAATGCATTGTACTCCAAATAACCCGCATAAGAGATCCCCTTACTCATTTTCTCTATCTGGTCTTTTGCTGTTTCATGTATGAACTGAGGCATGTTGGGTCTAGATACTCTAGTGTAAAGTGTGAATGTCTTTGCATGGCAGCACAAGTAGGGCTACCCTCAACATTGTTAGACCCCTTTCCATTAACATGATTCTTCTCAGTGGAAGTCCCTTTGTTTGCTATCTTGCCCATCAGATCCACCATCTCTTTTTGGCCCTCAACCAAATCATTCAGTGCACTAAGAAAGTTGTTGAATTCTTGAGTTTCCATGCCCCCCATGTATGGCTCTTCTTTTTTAGGTGTCTCTTCTAGCCCTTTTACCCTTCTAGGGCTTCTTCTTCATCTCTTCTCTTTTTTGGAGACTCTTTTTCCCAAATGGGAGTGGGCTCTCTACCTTGATAGCTTTTTCTGTAGGTTACCCCATTGAAACAATTGTCTTCTAAACTCATGAAATCATTGATACTATTCCCTTAGAACCCACAACTATCCAAGAACATGCTCTGATACTGTTCTAAGATACCCTATTTGGATACCTCAATTTTTTCCCTCAAAATATCTGAGTTTTAATTGAGTTTTCAATGGCATAATTAGTTAAACAGTTTGAAGATGTTTGGTTGTAGGCGATTTTCTTGAGTTTATTTGAATTAACAGGCACCACATAATTAAATACTCATATGAGAAGCTTCAATCCAACAAAATATCTTTTATTAATGCTTAGAAAATGCACAGATTACACCAACAGTGATAAACATAGATATAATTTTTAATCTGAGAGCTAATATATTTTTTATAAAATGATAACAATGATAATATGAATAACTTGGTCTATATCAGCAGTATGTGAGGACTTCTCCCATAGGTACAATGAGTAGTCCGGTTTCCCTATGCCCATAACATGTCCCCTTGGCAACCCACAAATAAAGGTATCACCTATAATAAAACTCAACTACATGCACAAGTATGATATGATTGGTAACTCGACCCCTTTTTAGTTTGCTACAACTCACTGAACTGTTGCCTTTAGTTTGATAACAAATGTCTCTCTCGGATGTGCTTTAGGGAGTCAATCAATACAAGCAAACACATTGCCTTCTAGCCCATAACTCAACAATCTTGGAGAATAAACCCATGACCAACAATGGAAGTCACCCTTAACTGGGAACAAAAGGAATAATTGTCCATATACTACAATAAACTCCCGATCCTTCAATAATGAGATATTCGACTCACTAAGAAAACATATCAACCATGAAACTCCAAGATAACTTGACCTCTTCAAATGGGACTCAACCAACAAGATGAAATGTAGGACTTTGCCTCCAGTAATGGAAAATGACCTCTGAATTCATGCCAATCTTTGGCTCTTCTAAAATGTGCTCACAACCTGTAAAAGAGAATGATAAGCTCAATATTAGAAGATAAAATCAACTGATAACACATTTTACCTCTATTATCTTTTGCAAATCTTCTTCTTACTGATAGCATAATGGAAAAATCTGGGTGATTCCACTCTCTAAACCAACTAGGATGTATACTTTCAACACTAAAGCTAGCAATGACAACTAGGGTTTCTCAAACCCTGTTGAAAATGCAACAAGATTATGGAGCTTAGTGAAAAGAAGTCGCCTTCACTAACTGGGCCCACAGGCTATTTTTGGCGCAAAGTCTATTTTTAGACATATGGATCCTGGTCTATGAGTTGCAGGATGCTATTGTGGATGATTGGTCAAGTTGGTAAAAATAGATGGACCTCTATTTTTAGACATATGGGCAGAGTCTATTTTTAGACTGCTAGGCTAAAAAATAGAACAGTCGAATATTATTAGCTCTTAATAATATTTGGACTATAAACATTATCTTATTCTCTTGGAGCACTTCAGTTCGAGCTACAGATGTGGCACATGCAACTGCCAGAAGGAAATACGCTTTTCTTATGGGTTAACTTGAGCTATTGCATGAAGGAATTAAGTTAGAACTTCAGTGATTGAGTTCTGTGGAGTTGATTGAGGAGTTGATGGAGTTGTGTTCAGTTTGACTTAGTTGAACTAGTTGTAGTTAGTCTAACTGACAAATAGACTAATGATGAGTGGTGTGAATTAGTTATTAATTAATTCACTAATTATTAACTCATAAATCAACTGAGGAATACATCAGTTAACTCAGTGCATGGAAAGTTCAGTGGAGACAAATGTTAGAGGTGAGTGAAAGGGTAAGACAACTGTCAATTGTGACTATAGTTGTGCATGTGATTTGCACAATCAATGGATTGAGTATTGCCAATGAGGATTGTGTGGTATAACCAAAGGGAATACGAATTTGGATCACACATTTGGTGTTATTCTCAACAGGTATTGCGCAGTGGAGGCAGGCAAGCAGTGGAGGAGATTTGAACCTGTGATTGATTCAGATCTGAGCTAGTTTGTGTGTAACAAGTGGAGATAGTACTGAGTACTTGCGAGGAGTATTGTACTATTTATTGTTACATGTTCTCAATCAATATAATATACAGATAGTTGGGGCTTTTCAGCTGTATGCTTTCCCCATGATATACTGTGTTGATATGTGTGATTGATGTTTTAATGTGCGCATACGATTGATGTCTTAATTCTGCAAAATTGATGATCAACGTAGAGGAGGTTATGTATTATGCATGCATTTCACAAATAGTGTATAATCAGGATAATCTCTGTGAATAAGTGTCATATTATTCAAAATTTCTACAGGCATCTCAGCTGGACCTAGATCTCAGCCATGCACAATAGGAAAGATTACTTCAGTTGAATGGACTAGATGAACATAGAATACAGACCCTTCTCCACTCAAAGGTGGTCCAACTTCAGAGGAAGATATGGCATGACCGGTACCTTAAAGAAAAGCAATTTCAGCAAGGAGATTGGGTGTTTTTATATGGTTCAAGATACAAGGATTTCAAAGGGAAGCTGAGGACAAGATGGTTGCGACCATATACAATGGAGAGATGCAATGACAATGGTTCAATCCTTATCAGTACCATTGATGAAGAATCCATCCCCATGCTCGTCAATGGGCATCGACTGAAAATCTACAAGAAGCCCCTTTCTAAGCAGGAGTTCATTGAAATTCTGGATAAATCAGTATTGGTAGTGGAGCAAGCCCCTACCTCCACTCCACCCACACCTTGAAAAAAATAAATAAATAAAAGATCCTTGGGTGAAAACCTCTTAGAGGCACCCAAGGCAGATAGTGAGGGTGAAAACCTCCTAGAGGTGCCCCAGCTGTCTCAAAACAAAAACAAAAACAAAAAAGAGAAAAAAGAAAGAAGAAAAGAGAAAACTAAAAATAAACCTAATTTCTGTTGAATAATTGCAGGTTGTAGGAAGGACATTGCAGGTTAGGAGGATTAAACAAGACAAAAACAGAGGTCAGCACTAGGCTGCAAGCATCCCTCACAATCCATTCCTACATGACCACTACCCTTTCCTAAGATTTGGTCTCATTCGGACAAAAATTTCACCTTCTATAGGAAGTTCTGTGTCTTCCACAGGAAGATCTTGTAGAGCCTGCAAACAAGCCAAAATTGATCTTCGAAGAGGACCCAAAGGTTGGGAATTTGTCCATGAGGCCTGTAAACATCCTTGCTTCCATCCATCACCATATGTCACCTTTTTCCATCTCCATACACCTCTATTGCACTCATTTTTTTTATGTTCCTGCACAGTCACACACAAAAATCCTGTTTTCTTCATACTAACAGCAAAAACTCCTTAATGACAAATCAAGCAGCAGTTTTTCACTCACCGTACCTGTTACCCTTTGTCTAGATTCCTCATCCACCAAGACCCTCATCAGCAGGATAGCCTTGCTCATTCTAGCTTGCATTCCAAAAGGAGAAGCAGCTACAGGACATCCTACAGGAATCCTGTAACAATTGATCTCGCTGAAAGACATACTCCAGAGGTAGGGACAACAAAGTATGGTAAAAGAGACATGCATGGAGCTCTTCTTGAACATAAGAACATCAACAGTAGCAGAGGCCAAGCATGCAGTATGCATGCAGCAATAGCAAACAAAGGAATGGGTTCCAAAACCTGAAATCTACATAACACAACCGCGACCACGCAAGTAAGTGCCTAAACTCGTTATTCAATTGCATAAATCATATTTTAAAAGTTGCATGACTATGGGAATGGTTCGAATTGGGTGAAATCAGTGGCCAGTCAACCGGCCACCCTCGGCCAGTTAGATATCCTTGTGAAATCCAAACGAGCCCCGTTACATTCAAAATTGTCGATTAGATGTGCAGCCAGTGCGTGTGGAGTGTCCATTCAGAGAGAAATCGTCAGGACTGGTAGTGGTGGCGGTGGATAACGGGAGAGTGGAGGTGATGGCAGTCAGAAACATGTAGAAACATTATGGCTATGACATCAGATCAATGGTCCAGTTCAGCCACCTCATCCCCTCACAACGAATCACACCGCAGTTAAAAGATGCTTATTTGAAACATGCACCACCCTCTGTTCATTCTGCACTCACAACATTCTCGACTGGAGTATGTATCCACTGCTTCCAAAAACATTTAACCAGTCGTCCTCCACCAATTTTTCAACCTGTGTTCAAAAATCTCCCGCTTATCGGGCTCTATCAGAAGCACAATTCCATTTTACAGGAACCGGGAGCCTTCTACAGGAATGGTTCTACAGGAAAGTCAGAGAACTGCTCGGCAGAAGGGAAACCTGGAGTTTTCATTGAATTTCAAGATCCAAATGAGGTAGGCCCGAGAAAATTTCTATGTGCATGATTTGTTTGTGCAAGGTGGTGAATTGAATGACATCAATTTGAAAAATAAAAGTCTACCTGTGTATTGAACAAACCGTGAAAGATTGCCTGCATATTTCACTGTATTTACCTAATTAATTTCTTTGTAGTCCAAAATATCCTCATCATTTTTAAAATTCTCCTATAAGTAAGATACATGCTGCAGTAGAGGCCACCCTCTGTGTATGTAAAACTGAATTTAAATATCTATCTATGTGCTGAGAAGAGAATCTATGTCCTTATGCTCTGTTCTCCAAAAACAAAATTATCCTTTCAATAGACAGACAATCGAATTCTGGGTGAAAAAAACAAGGGATTTATTGTTATCCAAGGTTGTAAGTAACACACGAGCAACTCCTTCCTGGGTTCAGAAGACACCAAATTCAGCTATCCTCTATTTCAGTGATTGACTGTTGTCTTCCTGATCATTTTCTTTTTTGATTAATACATAAGAAGAACACTCAACACCATGCCAGGGTGATTCATAAGGAAAGAGCCCTCATACTCCAGCGAGCTGTACGAGCACCCTAAGTTGGTGGACCTTTTCACCCGAGAAAATTGGATATCCTCCTTTGACAAAATCCAGGGTCATGATGAGGAGATAACCGAAGAGTTTTTAATATCCCTGAGACCACATTCAAAGACACATGCCACAGTTAGTTTTAGGGGTTTGACCCTAGAACTCACCCCTAAGCTCATCAATAGAATTAATGGTCTACCATTGGGGCTCCCTTGGAGCAAGGAAGAGAAATCATTGGGCTAGATTGCTAAGAAAACATTTTTTCTGCCCGAGGAGCATCCTATAGAGGACAAAAATGGAGTTAGAAGGGCAAGCGTGCCCCCTCTCTGGAGTGAAGTTAGTTTTCAAATTATGAAGTACATCACATGTGAAGGGAGGTTTATCATCATCTATGGATACCATTTCAAGTTGTTATGTGAATTAAGGCATGGGATTGACTTGCCTCCAACCAAGAAACTAAGCATCCCATATTTCCTTCTTCAGTCCCTAATTGAATGTATTACAAAGCTAAATGAAGGGATCCCAGGCTAGTTGGCCCACCATGATCTCATCAAACTGTTGGTGGAAGATGCTTTACACACCTACACTATCCCCATATCTTGGTAAATCTTCAGAAACATGTACAGAAATTATAACATTAGAACTTTGGCTGAAAACATCACTCCATCCAGTAGTGAGGAGGGGGAGAAAACTGAGGAAATGGAGAAAAACAATGATGAGGGCACATAGAGCATCCAAGCAAAAGGCATAGCAGAGGAAGCACAGGAAGCACAGAAAGAAAGATTGCTGAGCCTAAAACAAAGGAAGAAACAACAACAAAAATAGCAAGGGAAAAGAGGATACATAGTAGAAAGGAAAAGGCCGAAAAGGCCCAAATGAAGGCTGCCACAGCTAAGACAGGCACCCAGAAAGAGAAGGAAAAGGCACACCTTGAGATATTAGTCACACAAACAAAAATAGTGGACACAAAGATTTCTATAGGAAGTGAAGAAAAAGACCAGCAAGAAGAGAAATCCCAGAAAATGTTGGGAAGGGAGGAAACAGTTATGCATGATGCATTAAGCACACCTGCAAAACAAAAAGGAAAGAGAAAGAGGAAAACCTTCATGTACTTTAAAGCTAGGAGGAGCACATGGATCAAAGTGGGCAAACCCCAGCCACAATCAAAGAAACTAATTGTCATTGAGGACACAACCACTAAACCAAAAGAAGAGTCTCCTTCAAAGATATCTATCACCTACGAAAGAGGAAGCCCAAAAACCTCCACCTGGAGAGAAAGAATTAGGATGATGGACTCAAAAACAGCTCTACAAGAAGCTGAAACGTCTCTACAAGAAACTCTGGCGAAGTTAAAAGAAACTAAAAAATTGGAGGAGAAGGCAGCCAAACAACCACAGGGAGAAGAAAAGACTGAAGAAATACTAGAGCCAAGCCCTCAACCTAGCTTGGGCTCATATTACAACCTGTTATAGGGTGGGAAGATCATCCCATAGAAGTTTGCTATACCACTCTTCTTTGCATTGGAACAAGAGCGGGTTAGGACTCACACTTGGATGAGGACTTCCAAATCCAAAGGTGTTGTGAACATAGGCCACCTGGAGGAACAACTAAAGAAATCAAGGAAAGAGTTGGCCATGGTGAGGCACATGGAAAGTAGTCAGAGAGCCAAATTACAGGAAGAGAATGAGCTATTGAGGAAGTAGTTGCAGCTACAGGAAGTTCATAAGGAAGATAGGTCGTCCATTGTGGGAGAGCAGCAGCAACAAGAAGGACCTCTAGCAAATAGGGAAACAACTGAGGAACAATAGAGAGAAGAAAAGTTGACAACTGATGTTGAGATGCTAAAAAAAATGCTACAGGAAAAGGAGTCACATGTAGCAGAATAAATATAGGCTTTGAAACAACAGGTGCAAGAGAAAGAAGCCCAAATGGCTTGCATGGCCAGCTGGGCAGTAGAAGCCTTACAATGTAGGCAACCTGCAAAGTCATATGCATTATATCTTAAGGATCAATGGTTGCAATTTCAAATTAACACACTGACCCAAAGGGGCACCATTCCATTCCAGAACTAAAATCAGTTCATGTATTTGTGTGACAGTAGCTCAACTGAAGATAAGGCCAAATTAGCAGAATTCTATTTACACAACTTGGCACTTCCAAACATGAACCTATTGGACCCCAATGCAGCATTGGGGGATGTGCAACTAATGGCCATGGCCTCTTGGTTAAACCATGAGGAAAAGAGGGCAGCAGAAATTCAGGAAGTTATGGATAGGGAGATGAGTGAGCCACTCATGATCAAAGTAGAACTAGAAGATCCCTCAACTTTAGTGTATGACCATCAGCACCTGGCCAACAACCCTCAGGTTATCCCAGACTACATTGAAAGACAAGCTCGGGCCATTGCTCACTTTGAGGACATGGAGAGACTATTGGGTGATAACTGCATCCATGCTTGCACCAGGAGATGGAACACATTGTCCCACAGTCTGAAAATAAGGGAGTACCACTCCCCAACAAGGATGAGGGAGGCTTTGGCCAGAGTATCCCTCTACAAACAGTCAATGCAAAATCTGAAGGCCAACTGGATTGGCCTAAAGTTCAGTCCTCCATTGCTTTTGGGACTGCTGGAAGGGGTCAAAGAAGAAGAAGAACACAGGCAGTAGGAGGAGGTAGAGAGAAAAGAAGGGTTTCATGACCGAGAAGAGGACATCACCTCGGAAGCCTGGGATGTCAGAGAGGCAGTCAAATCAATCAAAGATGATCAACTGGATTAGTTTCTCAGAGGATGAGCAACACATTTAGCAGGGGGTGATGATGAGCCCCAAAAAAGGGTAACTTATTAGGCTCATTTTGCCTATTATTCTCGATTAATCCACCATTATTCATAGTTCTATGCATTATTTTGAATATATTTATGTTAATTGAATGAATGAGAATAGTCACTTGACCACAAAGTCTAATACGTGCTTATAGCAGATTTTTGGACATCTTTTGGACCAAGGTCAAGCATTTATGAGCAAGTGACAGCCAAATACGAAGGAACAAGGATGAGGATTCATAGGAAGGGTGTCTCCAACACTAAATAACCCCTTCCTCGAGTTCTCCACCATCATCTCGAAGTTCAACAGCCCACCAAAGATGATTTCAAGGGGCAGCCAAGCAGATTTTGTGAAGTGGTTGATTAACTGCAGTTTTGAGCAACCAAGCTCCTAAAGTTAAGGAGGACTGTTGGGAGTCCTCATGGTGCATAAGTAGGAAGGCTTCAAGCCTTAGTAGTTTAGCCATTGAACAGTTGTTTTTCGCACTTTAGTGCAGCTCTGCATTTCAGCTCATCATCGAGCTTTTGCTGTAAACAGTTTTGTGACATGATTATTTTTTGAGTAATGGAGATAAATTTCACTTTGTACCAACTCTGAGCTTTCTTAGGAGGCTATAGCTCTTGGGGTTGGGCCCAACCCAAGTGCCAGTACCTCCTTTGTGTACTTTTATGTGTCTTTGCTACATTCTTAGAATAAATTTTGTTGTTTAGGTTAAGATCTTGCTTTGCTACTTAGGTTGTTTTCAATGATTAAAATAGCTTTTCATACTTCGGGTTGATTTGACAGTTTGGTAAAGGAAAAGAAATTAAAAAATGCCTTCAATCAATCCTTGATCCCATATCCCCCTCCTTGGGACCATGAGCTAAGACCAAGGCATACTTGCTGCCACAAAAACATTGTTTTTGCCTTTCCATGCAATTGCTAGTGTTAGAATTTGAGTTGGAAAAGTTGATACCAGTTGTACTTACATGTTTAAGATATGTTCTTGCTTAGTTTCCATAGTTATCTTGCATGATTTCCTCTGTATAAACTTTTTTTCATCATGTTTCTGGTTTTTAAGTCAAATTAGGTCAAAATATCTAGATCTATGGTTTTCCTAGTCTTTGTTTGATCAATTTTGGAAAATAGTGTGCAAAACACCTTTAATACCTCCTTGCCTAGCCTTCCTCCATCATACAACCTGTTCCAACCCCTAATCCAAGATTTCTTCCCTTCATTTGCCACACTTTTCCAATTTGCCCTGATTTCTACATTCTTGTGCAGCATTGCTCCCTCCATCCTTGAACAAATCCAACCACCTTAATCACTCCTTAGCTTCATTCACTAGGTCCTAGACCCCTTCTCATCCTCATCCAACCTCCATTTCCACTTTCCCACCATTTTTTCCACCATCAACCCTCCAAAATCCTCTTTTGGCTCTTCTTGTAGAACATCCTGTAGAACCCCTACAGACTTCCTATAGAAGTTCACGTGAGCAGTTTTTCGAGATCTGATCTCTGTGAAACTCTCTAGAAGGGTGTTAGGGACCCCTTAGGCCCTCTTCTCACCTTCCCAACCTCCTACAAGTGCATACTCCATTTCCTTTCGCCAATCAACCTCTGCACAGTCAAAAATTGCTAAAGCACATGCATAATAATTCTGCAAAATTACTCAAAAATACAAAAATATGATTTTTCTAGATTTTACTTTAGAAGTAGCTTAGCCACATGCATTTTACCTTTCCAAGATTCAATGGCATCCATTCCCACCACTTTCATCTCTTTTCTTGCACCAATACGGTTAGTCGGTAAAACTATGGTTGCTAGGGTTTGCATTTCTTTTTAGCTTTCAACTTCTTTCTACAAGTACACTAGCCTCCATTGAGTTAGCTTTCATCCATCATAATTAAAAGTTTCTTCTAAGAGCTCATAGAAGTTTGCTTAAGCTCCTAGCGGACTTGTGCCAGCTGATCAAGTGACAGCCTGCAGCAAGAGCTAGTACTTGTGCATGTAGCGTCGTCGCTTCCAAGTTTGTTACGAACAACCGGGTTGATAAAAGTAAAGAAGGGAGTCCCAGGAGTTGCAGCATCATTGCTACAATACTGGAGCCCACCACTACCCAAGGTTGAAAACCAAAACTAATGCCATTAACGAGCGAAAAATTCCTTCTGCACTCATATTATTGGGACCACTCCACTAACAACAGAGAAAAATACGAGACAACATCGGACTGTAATTGAAGGTAGCCCACCTTCTCTTACAAATCCTTTGGGAATTCTGTGTACTAGGGGTCCCTTCGGGGATTTCGGAACTGAGTCAAGGACTCAGGTATCCTGCCCACACAACGTGTTGTCTACGACTATGTCCCCCTCGGTGATATCTATGATTTGAGGTATCTCTAGTGGCCAAACTTATAGGGATTTACACAAGGTGACTGGAATGGGCTGTCCTAGTACCTAACATGAACGGACCTACTTTGTCTTCAGTTTTTTGGAGGGTTCTCATCTTCAAGAGGGTACTTGGCCCCTCAATCTGAGGTTCGGGCAAAGCTCTAAAGTAACCATAACTGTACATCTGGCCATCCTTCTCTGTTATTGATTGAGATACCAAGTTTCATCTCCGGTGATCGGTGCTTATTAGACGAGGTATTTTCCCTCTGTTCACTGATTGATAGACTTAGTATATTTTTTATATTAGGTACCTAAATGTTATCATTTTGAGACTTTAACGAACATCATAATAAAATTTTATTGATAAAATTAACGATCATTGTGGCTACATCCAGCCCTCATCGTCACTCTAGACGATTTTTAGGACTTCCTCCACTCATTGTGGAGGATCCGCCGAGCTCCAATGAACTAGATTCCCCATCTTTGAGGAATCAGTCTCCTAAATCTCACATGGGATATGTTTGGACAACAGATGCTTCAAGTTTGCCAAAGGATTTCTTCATGGAAGGATTTCTTCCTCTTTTTAACCCTCCGCTCACAAGTCAGCTGGGCCCACTCTTAATTCCAGAGGCACCAGAACTTCCTGCTTCAGTAGTTGGAACATTTCCATCTATCCAATCAATGACTAATAGGTTTTGGAACTTTAAGGACACTTTTGGTCCTTCACCACTCCCCCAGTCGACAGTCTCCACAACAACGGTAATGGTGAATCCTGTTATCCCATTTGTCCTAAGTACAACCACTCACATGACACCCTCTATGAGTGGAACCCAGTAGATGCTAGGTTCCACCCCTATGGTGCCACACTGCATACCTTCAAAAAGTGCCACATATAGTGCTCTTTATAACACTCAATGTGGCACTATGGGAGCAGTTCCCATTTACCAACGATACGGTCGGCCGCCAATTTATAGTTCAAACCCTCAGATTCAGACACCTGGGGAGGTTCCCAATATGCACATGCTGGTAGGGAACATAACAGTTCCCCCTCCGTTCTCAGGCATGCATGGTTAGTCGCTAATTGACCTGAGTGTCCCCCCTATCAATCAAGGCCAAATCATCAGTTGTGTGTCGAGTGGGAATCCACAAGGGGTTCCCAACCAATCCATGGGGGCACCCTACTCACATACTCAAATGAGTCAAGGGGGCACTACTTATACTAGGGGCAATTTTATACCCCAGTATCAAAATCCTCATGGAAATCCACTCTACAACACCATACCGCAAAGCAACTGCTACACCATGCAACCCATGTACACTATGGGGAACTAAACGATGGGAGGAGTGCAAAGCTCCTCAAGTCATCCGTCATCACCATGGTCCAAGTTAGGGGCACCTAACTCTCTGCCTTTCTTGCTAACGTTGGATATACCCGACTTATACAAGCTGACAAATGACCCCATCTACCACAACTTACAATGGCTACCGATCCTGCATAAAATGCCAACAGACATTCCAAAGTTCGATGGAAAATAAAAGGGGAGGATCCAGGCACTCACATCACCACCTACTATCTCTAGTGTGTTTCAAACTCTATGGTGGATGATATTGTTTGGTTACATCTTTTTCCCTGCACCCTCACTAGCAACGCAGTGAAATGGTATATTGAGTTACCACGCACGTCAGTAAACACCTTTGACACTTTAGCGATGGAATTCCTAAAGCACTTCCAGTTACCAATCTGCTATGAGACTGGGACAAAGCTCCTCACTTCATTTCACCAGGATACTGCCACCCACATCTCCGATCATATTCATGAATGGAGATGTAGGCGGAGGTTAGTAAAATCTCCCATCCCAGAGTTTCTCTTAATGGACTGGTTCTAAAAGTCCTTACTCGTGCAAAAAATTGGAGATGTTGCTCTAGATGGTGCGGTCACAGAAGACCAATCCATACGTCGTGCCCAGCACTTAGATATGATACGTCGTGCCCAGAAGACCAATCCATACGTCGTTACCTTTAGCATATGTAGGATATGCAAATGGTGCCAATTGTCACACACGGCACATTGCATTAGCTACTTGGGTCATTTACACACCCGAGTCGGAACTATTTTTCTTTGGAGGGGTCTTTCTTAGTACTGCCACCAACAATATTGCTGAGTAAATATCCGTTGTTTCACTTCTCACAGAAGCGTCGTCAAGGGACATCTCCAATTTGGTGGTTAGGTTAGACACCCAGCTAGGCATTATGCAATTGACTAACAATCAACACATTCGTAATCCAACCTTATTACGTCATTATCTAAGGGTGTGACTCCTGGAACGTTGGTTTCAAATAATCACATATGAACATGTTCCTCAAGAATTAAATACAGTTGCTGATTCATTAGCTAACTATGTATTAGATTAGCATTTGTCTCATTTTTTATAGAAGCATGCATGAAAAGTAAAACATTTACTGAGTTAAAAATTTGTTACAAAAAACATTTAAAAGCACATTTACACCACCAAAATACCAAAAAATGTTTGTATATATATAGATAAACATCTAGTCTTTTACATCAAAATATTCCAAAACTTGGATGTTTTAAGTACAAAATGGCTATAAAATCCCAGCTACAAACACTCATGTGGCTATGCCAAAACACCTGCTCAAAAGAGCCTATTGCTCCAGAAATGCTAAAACTGCTCTAGCTACCCTCCAAAGAGGAACCAAAAACTGCTCAGGTACACCAACTATGTGTCGCTGCATATGAGCGGGAATCTCCCTCATAGGAAGGGGGGGGGACGCCCATGGTCAAACCCTCCAGGTTCCCCAGAACCTCACGAAGACTGTCTGCATCGCCCCCTCTAGCAAGTAGTTGGCCTCCTCATCACACATGGTGAGGTTCACTTGTAGGTCGTAATGGCACCACATTTGTGTTAAGCATAAAAGTTTCATGTCAGTGCTTATTTCACCTATAAAAACATTACATAAACATTCAAAAGCTAAAAAATACTTAAGGTACTGTCAAAATTATTCTCACCTTTAGGACCCTAGTTGGTCGTGAGCAGTAGCATCAAGTTTGGGTCACCAATGAAGTCCATGCCTTCATAAGTAGAGTCATCGATAATCACAATTTGGCTACGAAACAACTAGAAGAAGTCTTCCTCGAAGAAATGCCAGATCAATCCTCCTCCTGTGCGAGGATCAAGTGATGACCAGCGACCCTGCCTTGGCTCCCTAGGATCAAGGGGACCTAAGCTCATCCATGGGCACATGATAAGTACCCTCTCAAGGAAAAATGAGATTATAATAGTACCGTACCCAAAACTATGTTGGGTACGGGTCTTGCATGCTGTTAATTTTGCCTTCAACTGACGAAGCACTGCTTCATACCAATTGAACATCTGCGGCTAGACACAGTCAACCACAAGCAACAGTTGGGCCTTTGTCGCAATGTGGGGACTCTTTGACCCCACCAACCACATAATCAACCATAAAATTTCCCTCATAGACCAGGACCTTATCCTCTCTATGGGGACTCTGTTGCTGACTAGTCCACTCTCAGGGATGCAGTAAGTTTGTACCATCTCTGAGGTAGATCGCGGATCTGGCCTGCCACCAGTGAGGTTTGTTTGTGCCCCACAACATGACAAACTGGTCAAAAAATATATATCATCCTGGTCAATAGCCAACACCTGATCTCCAATCCTAAACACTTTCTCGTCTTCATCCCAACACTGGATAATCCACCTCAATAAATCCTCCTGCCCTTTAATCAACTCCAGCTTTACATACTTTATTATACTGTAGTGGCGCAATGCAAGTAGGCATGCTAGATCATTTCGCATCAGCAATTCCTCATTATCATGGGCCTGTTCTCTCCATAGGTGAGTCATTTCGGCTTGAAACCTGCACAAAATAACCCTAAAACCAGTTAAAATGGGGTAAAATCACCTAAGGAATCTATGCATGAGGGTTTTAACTATTCCCTTTAGCTCTAACGCTACCCCCAGTGCTACACAAGGAGGATTAATGCCCTCTAGTGGCTCATACAGAGCATTTAACGCTCCCTACTGGCCATGTGGAGAGCATTAATGCATAAATAAGGCTTCAGGGCACCTCAGATATGAAAAATTCCACCCATAAAACTATCAAACAAGTCAAGTAATGCATAGAACAAGGTTTTAGCTTTCACCTGGGACTGACGACACATCGAATGGTTGCCCGGATCTCCTGCAATGATCCACGGAAAATCTGCTCCTCTTTAGCTCTAGAATGCTCTCACAAAATTCAAAATAGTGAAAATGATGCATGTGAAAGCTCCAAGCATCTCCTTATATAATTTTGGAGATATGTTTTTTTGAAAAACATTAAAGAGGAAGTAGTCCATTCTCCATGATTTTTTTATCATGCATGAACCCATATGATAGGAATTGCTGCTTTTTTATACTTTTTGCCACTTTTGATGAAAGTACTTTCAGGAATGAAAAGTAGTAAAAGTTGCATGCAATTATCAATAGAGCACTTTTTGTGATATTTTATTGCTCTTTAAAAAATAGAAACATCTCCAAGTTTTCATTGTTGTGCTCATTAAATCCATACAATGATGCTCTGAGCAACTCTTTTTTGATCTTTTTCCAGCTCATAAACTGAAAAAGACCAAAAGAGCATTCTTTTTAGGCACTTTTTTCTCGCTCTTTAAACTGAAAAAATCTCGAGCTTAGTCTTTTTGCTTGTTAAACTTGATGAAGATGGCCCAAGCATTCTTTTAGGTACTTTTCTCGCTCATTAAATTGAAAAATCCCGAGTTTTTGTTACAGGGCTCATTAAAAATATACGGCAACAGCAAGAGCACTTTCTTTTTTGGGACCATTTCTTGCTCTTAAATCGAAAAATCCCGAACTTTTCCCCTCCTTCGAGCTTGTAAAACTATGAAGAAGAGATGAATCATTCTTTTCCCTCTTTTTCTTGCTCACGAAACTGAAAACAATACCCTGAGTTTTCTTCATTTTACTCATTAAAATTTTGATGAAAGTATTGAGATTGTTGTCGCGTGACTCATTAAAAATTCATGACAAAAAAGAGTTTAGTCTGTCGCCTCATACTCATAACAAAATGAGGTCAACATCTATTGAAAATAGGTCTCTCTTTATCCAGGTTCAATAGATTAATTTACGGAAAAGTAACCGATCTGGGTATACTATTAACCTTTTGTCGTGCCCAGTTAACAACTATGACAAAGGGACCACCATGGAGTCTCTCTTTACGATCTTTTCAAACTCTATAAATATGAAAAGACCACTGAGTCATCTAGTCTGGACTCTTTAAATTACATAGACAAGATATAGATTCTTTCTTTTTACAATACTTTTCAGACTCTTAAAACACGAAAAAATTGATGAGTTTGCCTGTATGGACTCATTAGACTAATCAGATAGGGCAAAGAATCGTTCTTTTTGTGATCTTTTTCAGACTCTTCAAACATGAAAAGATCGATGAGTTTACACATCTAGACTCATTAAGTTAATCAGACGGGGAAAGTGGACAATACAACTGTATTCTGTATTAGAAAGTGTGATTTGGTAGCAGTCGTTCCCTTGAACATGGCACTCCCTCAGATAAACCTTCCTTTTGATGGCCTCTCAGTATGAAACCTACCATTCTATGAATTTTAGACAATAAACCCTGATGTAATTGCATCTCTGTATCCTAACACTCTATAGTGTTCATGAGTCTAGTGATGTCTGGTTAAAACTGTTGTCGTGCCTTCTATTGTTCAAGGGTGACCCATTTGTTTCCTCCATCAACCGATCAAACATATCCTTTAATCATGCCCTCTGTTGTTTAGACCGAAATTCTCAAAAGATTCCTCAAAAAACAAAATCATTCTTGTCCTGTTTCGTGTTGATTGATGTACAACACATCATTGCCTACCTTTTGATAGGTTTCTTCCTATCGACTTCAACACTCTATCTAGGAATATAACCCAGAAACACATTCAGTGCCTTGGTACTTGCAGGCATTAGTGGCAGGTTACCTTGTGTTTGATCAGGGGTTCTCATTATTGGCTCCTGGTTAAGTGATCCTACGAGTGTTCGACGACAAAGAAATCTTTCACACTCGCTAGTTTGTATTGTGCATCTTGGAGACCATCACCATTATTGGCGGCCTTCCTCGCATCTATTAATGGTCTCCATTATTGACTGGTAATCAGATGATTTCCTACATGTTCGACATCAACACATATTTTTCACATGTAGCAATCTATGTTGTTCGGTGAAGCGGAAATCAAGACCTTGGGTAGAGGCTTGCATCATTCAGCCTTGTTTCCTCTCCCAAGCTGCGAATATTGTTTTTTGGAGATAGTTGTTTCAGGATGATTCTATTATGACATTGGATCCGCATTGTGCTTATCAGTAGCTAGCCTTGTTATATCTCTTTGGAGAAAATTACTTTGACATAGCTACTGAGCATGGGAATGCCCAACTCAGGACATGATTTTAGCAGTTTTATATATATGTGTTGTATCAGGTTTTCCTTGCCGCCCGAAGCTTCTCTCTCTCTACAAAATTTTGACAGGAAATATTACAGTTTTAGTAAAGTATTTCAGCCATCATCTCTACCTATGATATCATACTTTAGGGGGCATCTATTATACAACAAAATGACCTCCTCATCAACTCAGAGGTGAAAGACATGATGACTGAAGCAAAGATGACAATTGCAGGCCTTGATTCCACACTAACGCTGGTTGCATACTAAAAACCTACTTTATAAAGCTTGTTACCAAGCCTAAGGGAGCATTAGTGACCCCACTAACTCATGTTACTAGTGAAGGGGCAGCATTAGTGAAACTAAGGGAAGTTAAATGGGTCAAGCCAACGAATTGACTCATAAATATCTACATATTTATCCCTAAATTTGCTCAAGAAAAGCAAGGAAACATCAAAAATCAAGATATTTGGAGGAGTTCTAATCTAAGAAAAGAAGGCAAATGGGAAAGAGCTGAAAAGCAGAGAAAGTTCATTGTTTTTGCCCTAGTGAACTTTAGGAGGAGCTTGGCAAACCCTAACTTGATTGCTATATAAGCAAGGTGAGGGTAATTGTGAAAAGGGTCAGAGAATTTGAAAGGATAGCCCACTAAATTGTTGTGAACTGTCATACACTTGAAGAAGTGAGTTGAAAGAGAAAGAGAGAGAGAAGAAGAAGGGGTAAGGGAAGGCTGATACAATGGATGGTTGTAATCACTCTTCCATTATAAATACAGAACTACAGTTGTGTTCCCTACTCCATAGTGTCAGTAACATTATTCATTGATTTGTTCATTTCGATACTTATTTAGATGAGTGGTTTAGTTGTATGCAAATAGATGTTCATTGTGCATCCTTATATTAGTTTTCAATATTGTATGTTGTGATTGTGTTTTCCTTTCCTTTGTGCAGGAATTGATTTGGAGCTGGCTTTGAGGGAGCCCTTCTTAGCTGCATAGCGATCTCCAAACAAATCTAGAAGGAGACTTGGGGTAATGTTCTTTCCATACTTTGTTAACTTATATTTGATAGATGAACATGTGTATAACTTGGTAGCTTTTGAGATAATCTTACAGTTTGTCGAAGGTCTCGAGAAGGCCTTTGACGATAGTTTTCATTCTCCATACACCGTGCATTTTACCCCATCGCATAATTGGCAACTCCGCTAGGGACTATACATCTAGTTTCCAGCTTACCTAGACTCTTCTTTGTTCTCTTCCTTCTAAGAGCTCCCTATTCTTCAGCAATGATTTTTCTGATCCACCAAATATCTTTCTACATCCTACTAATATACATTCATCTCAGAAATTGATCTTGGAAACCCTTGTTGTGAAATATTTCCCACACTAACGCAGGTTACCATGCTACACAGAGCTTTATAAAGCACCGTGTCTGTGTACAAGGAGCGTTAGTGACCCTACTAACTCTATGTAACCACTATTACAATGTGTTAGTCTCCCTTTGTCTTCATTTCCAGTAGTATCTATGGACCAAAAGGGATGGAAAATCTTCTCATGGGCTGAAATAAGATCTGCAACTATATTATGTCAGCAAAATTGGTGTCCTAGAAATTTATTTTTAGGGAAAAGTTTTGGTTTTTCTCTCTTAGAAAACATTTTTTCTGGAAGAAAGACTGATATTTTGTATTCATCCTTCTTTTTAAATAGTTGTGAGTTGCTTCATTTTGGTTTTTAGTAGTTGTTAGGAAATATTGAAAAAGAATATTTTGGTTATGCATGTGTTGAAAGACTATAGATGCACAGACAAAACTATGAATATGTGAAAAATATGAATATGTATAATAAAGCTTGTTTACATCAAATTGAAAAAAAAAAATTCAAAGCATTGTTTCTGCATGATTTATTGAGTCAAGAGTCTCACCATATTTCATACATCAACACCCCTATCAAAGAAAAATAATCAAGTACACATAAAATTTACATTAAAATCAATCAATTACTCTTTTGAGCAAACCAATATTAGCTAGGCTAGGACCTTGGGATAAACATGTGAGTGAACTGCCCAAGGTTGAAAACCAAAACTAATGTCGTTAACGAGTGAAAAAATCCTTCTGCACTCATATTACTGGGACCACTCCACTAACAACCAAGCAAAATACAAGACAACATCGAATTGTAATTGAGGGTAGCCTGCCCTCTCTTACAAATCCTTTGGGAATTCTGTGTACTGGGGGTCCCTTCAGGGATTTCGGAACTAAGTCGGGGACTCAGGTATCATGCCCACACAGCATGTTGTCTACGACTATGTCCCCCAGGGTGATGTTTGTGATTTGAGGTATCTCTAGTGGCAAAACTTATAGGGACTTACACAAGGTGACTAGGACGGGTTGTCCTGGTATCTAACACAGACATACCTACTTTGTCTTCAGTTTTTGGGAGGGTTCTCGTCTTCACGAGAGTACTTGGCCCCTAAATCTAAGGTTTGGGTGAAGCTCTAAAGTAACCATAACTGTACATCTAGCCATCCTTCTTTGTTATTCATTGAGAAACCGGTTTTCATCTCTAGTGACAAATGCTTATCAGACGAGGCATTTTCCCTCTGTTCGTTGATTGATAGACTTAGTGTATTTTTTATATTAGGTACCCGAATGTTATCATTTTGAGACTTTAATGAACATCATAATAAAAATTTATTGATAAAAGTAATGGTCATCGTGGCTACATCCAGCCCTCATAATTACTCTAGACGATTGTTAGGACTTCCTCCACTCATCGTGGAGGATCCGTCGAGCTCCAGTGAACCGGATTCCCCATCTTCGGGGAATCAATCTCCCAGATCTCACACGTGATCTATTTGGACAACTGACGATTCAATTTTTCCATAAGATTTCTTCACGGAAGGATTTCTTCCTCGTTTTAACCCTCTACTCACAAGTCAGTTTGACCCACTCTTGATTCCAAAGGCACCAGTACTTCCTGCTTCGATAATTGGAACATTTCCATCTATCTAGTCGACGACTAACGGGTTGTGGAACATTAGGGACACTTTTGGTCCTTCACTGCTCCCCCAGTCGACAGTCTCCACAACACCGGTAATGGCGAATCCCGCTATCTCGTTTGTCCCAAGTACAGACACTCACACGACACCCTCTATGAGTGGAACCCAACAGATGCCAGTTCCACCCCTATGGTGCCACACTACATACCTTCGACAAGTGCCACATATAGTGCTCCTTATAACACTCAATGCAGCACTATGGGAGTGGTTCCTGTTTACCAATAATATGGTCGGCCACCAATGTAGAGTTCAATCCCCCAGACTTAGACACCTAGCAGGGTTCCCAATATGCACATGTCAGTAGGGAATGTAACAATTCCCCCTCCGTTCTTAGGCATGCATGGTCAGTCGATAATTGACATGAGTGTCCCCTCTGTCAATCAAGGCCAAATGGTCAGTTTTGTGTCAGGCGGGAATCCACAAGGGGTTCCCAACCAGTCCATGGGGGCACCCTACTCACATACTCAAATGAGTCAAGGGGGCACCACTTATACTGGGGGAAATTTCATACCCCAGTATCAAAATCCTCAGGGAAATCCACTCTACAACACCATACCGCAAAGCAACTGCTACACCATACAACCCATGTACACTATGGGGAACCAAACGATGGGAGGAGTGAAAATCTCCTCAAGTCATCCGTCATCACCATGGTCCGAGTCCGGGGCACCTAACTCTCTGCCTTTCTTGGCAATGTTGGATATACCCCACTTATACAAGCTAACAAACGACCCCATCTACCACAACTTACAATGGTCACCGATCCCACATAAAATACCAACGAACATTCCAAATTTCAATGGAAAACAAGGGGAGGATTCAGGCACCACATCACCACCTACCATCTCTGGTGTGTTTCAAACTCTATGGTGGATGATAGTGTCTGGTTACGTCATTTTCCCCGCACCCTCACTGGCAACGCATTGAAATGGTATATTGAGTTGCCACGCATGTCAGTAAACACCTTTGACACTTTAGCGATGGAATTCCTAAAGCACTTCCAATTACCAATCTACTATGAGACTGGGACAGAGTTCCTCACTTCATTTTGTGAGGATACCGCCACCCACATCTCCGATCATATTCATGAATGGAGACGTAGGCAAAGGTTAGTAAAAGCTCCCATCCCAGACTTTCTCTTAACGGATTGGTTCTGCAAGTCCTTACTCCCGCAAATCACTAAAGATGTCGCTCTAGGTGGTGCAGTCACAGAAGACCAATCCATACGTCATGCCCAGCACTTAGATCTGATATATTCACAGTCTAGCACTCTTTATGACATAATCCCCAATGCTCCTAGGAACCCCAATGCTTTTGCCACTTAGCACCCCGGAGTGCACGCCGATGGGATTGTTGGCACAACCTCTAGGGCTGATATAAAACAACTTAGTGGTTCCTTTACTAAGTTGGCAGTGGGCCCCTCTACTAATACGACTGCTCTTCCTGCCACTACGATAAACTTTGTGTAGTCTACGCAAAAATCTAGTGGCAAGAACAAGAAGAATAAGAAAAATACCACTCCTTTTGAAGAGCAGTCACTCAAGCAGCCAACCCAAAACAGAAGGCCGATGTTCCTACTGATGAGGAAAAGGATAAACCCCCCAGATATCCATGTAAACTCTTTGTTGAAGACCACATGACTTGGCATTGTCCGCGGCTTTAGGAATGCACAGACTACCTTGCTAAAAGGGATTCTGGTAAGGCACCTATTGTCCTTAGAAATCCTTTTCCTACTCAACAGCAGGAAAATCTTATTTCCAACCAACCACAACCCCCGCAAGGGGCAACGATGGTTCACAACATTCTTTGGCTAGTGAAGGATCTTCTACCGTTTACACATTTGAAATGGTAGAACTCACCACAAGAGCCAAATCTTACTGAACTCCTGTCACTCCAGCAGTTGAACCATCCTCAGGTCAAAACCCATCGCTGCCCAATGATTTAAATATCGAAAGGTCGGTTGAGGACTTTGTAATTAGACCCCCAAAAGGGGCACTTCGACGCACAATGCACAATACATTTTCACGTGCTTCCCAACACTACAACCTCACAGAGGCTTTGGCACAAGCGTCGTCGGCTATGTCGGCACTCAAAGTATTACAAACATGCCCAACACAATGGAAAGCTTTGCTTTTAGCTATTGGAGGTATTGACCCAATGGATTCCATGCTTGCTATTTTCAACATGGACAAGTGTAAAACTCCCCTTTCTCACCAGCTTTCATTCCAGGTCCATATCACTTCGAAAGGTAAAGGTATACACAGAACTATCATCAACGAAGGCACTTCTACCTGCGTCATGTCGGCTTTATGTTAGCTCTCCATAGGTTCTCCAACCCTAACCCCACCGTTGAACTCCCTAAAAACTTTTGACGGCCACACCTTTATCCCAAAAGGGTACCTAGCCAGTTTCCCCATCACTTTGTCTGGGAAAACCATAATGGTGGACATAGAAGTCGTGGACAAAAAACTCAACTATAATCTCTTACTGGGTCACAGTTGGATATATGCCATGACGACCATCGTATCTACTATCTTTCACATCATCCTATTTCCATTGGATGGAAAGGTAGTTACAGTAGATCAGTTGTCTTTCTGCACCCCTGATTATTCACCATTACCAAGTGGCTCCATACCCCTAGTAGGAGGTGGAACTAACTCTTATGTCAGTTTAGGTACCGGTCTACTGAAGGCTTCTTCCCTCATGGGTTGTTTTCCTCTTTAGCCGCCCAAGGTTTCACATACAGTAAACATGCTTTCATCTATTCCTCATGAACTGATCGATCTGTGAATCCTACTGGCTCCTTCAGACCTTGACACATTCAGAGACCAAATGTTGCTGTCACCAGCTGAATTGGCCCACCAAGCCATTCAATCCACATCTCTGGTCATGTTGGTTATAGCCGACGGTACCACCTCCCTTCCCATAACCGCTCCTCCTTTAGATCCATTCAATCAACTCCTTCCTACAAACGAAGCTGTTCAGGAAATCATGAGTTTTGGAGAGCAACATTGGGAGGATTGGCACCATTGTGTCCCGATATCTGATTTGGACATGATGCCTTTTCAAAACCTATCCCCTGGCATACTAGAAATTGTTTCCTCACCATACAAGATCATCCAAACTTTGGATGCAGAAGGAAACATGGGAAACACTTCTAGAACATTGCCCACAGATATTTTGGTCACGACAGGCATCATGGAAAACATCCAGATGCAAGCAGATTGCAATCCTGAGGAAATTGCGAGCTCCAACTGCCTATATGAGGAATTCCACGATGAATTTATTTGGTCTCATGAGGAAATGCCCAACTTTAATCCGTTGTTTTTCACGCATGATATCCAACTTTAGGACGAAGCAAAACAAAATGGGTGGCCAATCCGTTCCCTAGAAATAGTCGTTAAACACAAACCCGACACTATGGCCAAAGAAGAACCCTTACTATACCTTAAACAAATGGATAAAACCCGTCGAGAGGCCGACTTGGCACTCAAGGCTCACAAGTGTTAGGTACAAGCCCTATTTGCAAAAGAGCTTAAGTTTCCTCCTTACCAAGAGGGTGACCTTGTGTTGCTCTATCATCCAAAAGATGACCTCTTGGAGGCATGCATGCTTCAACCCAAAAGGCTAGGTCCCTATGTTGTGATGAAAGTCTTCCCCATGGGGGCATATGAACTGCAGGACCGGGAAGAAGTCCCGTTCAAGGAGCCCACATATGGGTTCTATCTGAAAAAGTATTATGCCTATTATTGCACTGGGCATATGCTTTGTAATTTTATGTATTCATAAGTTTTGCTTCCCTTTTTTGGTGTGATTGGATTGTTTTGTTATTTAGTGTGGTACTTGTCTCATGTATTCTTCTCACAATGCAAATGTCGTCGTTACCTTTAGCATACGTAAGATACATGGATGGTGCCAGTTGTCACACACAGCACATTGCATTAGCTGCTTGGGTCATTTACACACCCGAGTTGGAACTATTTTGCTCCGAAGGGGTCTTTCTTGGTACCACCACCAACAATATTGCTGAGTACATGTCCGTTGTTTCACTTCTCACAGAAGCGTCGTCAAGGGACATCTCTAATCTGGTAGTCAGGTTAGATTCCCAGCTAATCCTTATGTAATTGACTAACCATTTTCACATTCGTAATCCAACCTTGTTACGTCATTATTTAAGTGTGAGACCCCCGGAACGTCGATTTCAAATAATCACATATGAACATGTTCCTCGAGAATTAAATACAGTTGTTGATTCATTAGCTAACTATGTATTAGATTTGCATTCGTCTCATTCTTTATAGAAGCATGCATGAAAATTAAAACATTTATTGAGTTAAAAATTTGTTACAAAAAACATTTAAAAACACATTTACATCACCAAAATACCAAAAAATATCTATATATATATATAGATATACATCAAGTCTTTTACATCAAAATATTCCAAAACTTGGATGTTTTAAGTACAAAATGGCTATAAAATCCCAGCTACAAACACTCATGTGGCTACGCCAATACACCTGCTAAAAAGAGCCTATTGCTCCAAAAATGCTAAAACCGCTCTAGCTACCCTCCGAAGAGGAACCAGAAACCGCTCAAGTACACCAACTGTGTGCCACTGCATATGAGCGGGAATCTCCCTCATAGGAAGGGGGGAACACCTATTGTCAAACCCTCTAGGTGCCTCATAATCTCACGGAGACTGTCAGCATCACCCCCTCCAGCAAGTAGTTGGCCTCCTCGTCGCACATGGCGAGGTTCGCCTGCAGGTCGTAATGTTGCCACATCTATGTTAAGCATAAAAGTTTCATGTCAGTACTTATTTTAACTATAAAAACATTACATAAACATTCAAAAGCTAAAAAATACTTAAGGTACTGTCAAAATTATTCTCACCTTAAGGACCCTAGTTGGTCCCGGGCAGTAGCATCAAGTTTGGGTCACCAGTGAAGTCCATGCCTTCATAAGCATAGTCATCAATAATCACAATATGGCTACGAAGCCACTAGAAGAAGTCTTCTTCAAAGAAATGTTGGATTAGTCCTCCTCCTATGTGAGGATCGAGTGATGACCAGCAACCCTGCCTTGGCTCCCTCAGATCAAGGGGATCTAATCTCATTCGTGGTCACATGACAGGTACCCTCTTAGGGAAAAATGAGACTATGATAGTACCGTACCCAAAACTGTGTTGGGTACAGGTTTTGTATGCTGTTAATTCTGCCTTCAACTGGCAAAGCACTACTTCACACCAATTGAGCATTTGGGGCTGGACATAGTCAACCGTAAGCAAAAGTTGGGCCTTTGTCACAACATAGGGACTCTTTGACCCCGCCAACTACACAATCAACCATAAAACTGCCCTCATAGACTGGGAAAGGGAAGACTGATACAACGGATGGTTGTAATCACTCTTCCATTATAAATAAAGAACTGCAGTTGTGTTCCCTACTCCATAGTGTCAGTAACATTGTTCATTGAGTTGTTCATTTCAATACTTGTTTAGATGAGTGGTTTAGTTGTATGCAAATAAATGCTCATTGTACATTCTTATATTAGTTTTCAATATTGTATGTTGTGATTGTGTTTGCCTTTCCTCTGTGTAGGAATTGATTTGGAGCCGGCTTTGAGGGAGTCCTTCTTGGCTGCATAGCGATCTCCAAACAAATCTAGAAGGAGACTTGGGGTAATCCTCTTTCCATACTCTATTAACTTATATTTGATAGATCAAAATGTGTATAACTTGGTAACTTCTGTAGATAATCTTACAGTCTGTCGAAGGTCTCGGGAAGGCCTTTGAGGGTAGTTTTCATTCTCCATACACCATGCATTTTACCCCATAGCAGTACACACATTTTTCCTTCCTTTTACAACCAAAAGCCCATATATAGTATCCTAATGTTACAATTGATCTATCAATATAAAGATTCAAGCCTTATATTCAGTCAATGTCGAGTGATACAATTTAGTGTGGAAAGAAAACTTTATTAGATGACAATAACAAATCTAGCAAGAACCAACCCATAGCTCCATTGTTCGAACCACAATGGAATTAATACCAGCATATAAGACCAAAACCATTGTGGTTGTTATAGTGACAATATTGTAGACCATGATAGAAAAAATCACAAAAAATGTTCTATCAATAATGCTAGTAGTGTCTCTATATGTCCTAGTAATTCTTCAAATCAATGTGTCCACATCACCATTATGGCTGCATAAGTTACCTGTACACCCACCCCATCATCAACACAACAAAAAGAAGAAGACCAAATCATCAACCAATCAATTGGCAAGATTATGTAAACGAGATTTTTATGGATCCTTGGAATGTGATATTTTGGGAGGTGTATAAAATTTCACCCAAAATTATAATTGTGCCCAACCTTAGACAATAAGTTGGAATTTCAATTTTCCCTCTTGTGTATGTGAGAATATGTCACCACCTAAAATTTCTTAGAAATCAACCTAATTCTCTGTAACCAATTCATCAACAATGGAGAGTTGAAATATGTATTCTTTGTGGCCCACTCAACCATGAAATTTGAATCACCAAATTCCTCCAAACACTCATGTCACGCGGAATCAGTCGATCTTGCAGACAAGACAGACCTTTCTAGAATCTAATGAAGACCTAATGACAAACAAACCAACCAAACACTATCTTTCTCTAAATGTGCTTTATAAGTAATGGGAAACAAGTGTGTTTAAGGGCCTACCTCATGTCCAACGCAAGTTCGGAGATGCCTTCGCTTCTTTGATCCAAGTAAGTTCCTTCGTCGCAAACCTGCAAGAACAAACAAGGCAAACAATTAAATAGCACCTGAATATCCAATATTATAAAACATATTTAACATGAAAGTCAAGGAGTCCATGAAACAATAGCATAAGATACTTGTTGAGAAAAATGAGCTTGATTGTATTAATTCAAAAGAAAAGAACCTTACAACCTTTGCCTTGACGCTGTACAAGATCCTTCCAGGGTCCAACAAGAAGTCTTCTCTACTTTGACAAGCTTCACTCACTCCATAATGGGGCCAAAAAGGTATGTGATCTCTCCTCTTAAGCTCAAATAGGAAGTCTTGATTTCACTAGCATTTACCCTCAAAAGTTCAGCTTCTAACCTCTTTGGCCACTGACCCAATGCCTCAATTTATAGTGCAATGGAGATCAGTTACCAGCTCCTCCTTCAAAGGGATAGAGTCCTCCTTCAAAGGGATAGCTCCTCTCAACAAGGGATTAGTTCCTCCTTTCATGGGATGCATGAACCACTTGGAGCGAACAATCCACGTAACAAATGCTTCTAGAAAACTCTAGAATTAACCCAAGATGAGTTTTTTAAGATAAAGATTGCGCCTTTTTGACTTTTATAGGGGTACGCACCCTCCCATTTACATACAGAGCGTATAAGTACGTAGATATTCTGAACAAAAGGTGCGGGCCCGCAGGCAAAAGTAAGAGAAAGTGCAGAACCAGAGTTACATTTCTTTTTTGATGTCTTTCTCTCATCTTCAAGCTTGTTTTGAAGAGCTGAGGTTTAAGACTTGCTTAGGAAGCTGGTATAGGTAATGATATACCTACACCGACTACAAATTATCAAGGTGACGATATTTTTGTGTAACAACCACCTTTCAATATATTTCTCTCTCCAGCTAGCACCTTCGAATGCATCAAACCATGGACTTTGTTACAGAATCATACATTAGCTATAGAATCATCCCATTTCAGTAGTTAAAACAAATATTAGACTAATAATAAAGAACATTATCAAATTATGAAATACAAGACAATTATATACTTGCCATGCCATAAATCCTGTGATTTGATGCCCATTGAGTGATTATGATGGTCAAAGAAGAATAAAATAGGTGAAAATGGGTGTAAAAAAGAAGCAAATATGAGGCTCAACAATGTTCTTGTGGGGATATCTTTTTATGATACTCTAGAATTTTTTTATATTGTTGATTTCTTTGTAAAATTGTTTTATGATGAATGTTGAATGTAAGAAAATATCAATCTAAGAATAATCATAAGAAAAAAATGTTAGTTTAGAGGATTATCGAATCTACATGGTATCAGAGTTATGGTGAAAGAGAAACCTTGAAGGAGTCATTTTATGTTCCAAGCCATCTTTCCTTAGAAGCCTTATTTCAAGGAGCACACTTCAAATGAAGCTGAGTTAACATTGAAAGCCTATCTCCATGTTCTAGCTGAATTTATGCCACTGTATGATTCATGGCCTAATGAAAAGAGATAAGAAAACTTTCATTTTTTTATGGACCCAAAATGAAGTGCCTAGTTTTTCAAGCCTTAAAGTGTTGAGAAATATACGGGGGCAATAAGTGTAGGTGATTTCCCTTAATTTGATAAGTATTTTTGATGTTTTTTTTACTTTACTTGATTAACTTCTTCTTTCCTTTATTATTATTAGTGCTCTCTATCATCAAATAACTACCAAATCATAAAGAAAAATGAGACAATAGGACATAAGATATAGGCGATCAACCAGGTCTAAACCCTCTCCAACTAAGAGGAAAACCCACTAGAATGCTTCTCTTCTTATAGAAATTAAATTGATGAATACCAAGAACTATGACGCTTGACCAAGACCCTCCAAAAACAAGCCATCTTTCCTTCTTGATGAGCTTTTGTTACACAACTTCTAGCAACAAACTTTGCCCTTCCAGCAACTTCGACCCCAACGATAATTTCAGCAACTTCGACCTAGAATCTTCAACAACTTCGACCTAGTAGCTTCACAACTTCGACCTTGAGGAAACTTCAACAACTTCAACCTAGCAGCTTCACAACTTCGATCTAGGTGTAGCTTCACAAATTCGACCTTACAGCTTCACTTCTTCGATGCAACTTCATAATTTCGTATAGCCTGGAAATTATAGAAACCCTAATGGAGAGAGAGAGAGAGAGAGAGAGAGAGAGAGAGAGAGAGAGAGAGGCCCAAAAACTTTGATCTTGATATTCTTCTTCTTCTTCATCCTTTTCTAGCTTCTATCTTGAGGAGAATGAACTTTCTTGAGTGAGTGTCCAAATGAGGTCGAATTCCTTCTTATTTATGGGCTTGTGAGGGGTACAATATATTGATGCCAACATGTCCCTTTATGTAGGCCGAATTGATCTTTGTGCCATAATGAAGTCTTGGAGGGTCTTTTGACTCTATATTGACTCAATAATTTTTCTTTACAAAATGTAACATGCCTAAATGGGTCTTGAATATGTTATCACAAAATCAGTACTGATGGCTGCTTATCAGTAAGACCCTATGTAACTATTTCAGACCAGACTTTTAGCTAAGGATTAGCCTCCCTAACCTGAGAGGGCTCTCTCAAAATAAACTACTGATTTGTCTTTAAACACAAAGAGGGCTAACTCTTGAAATGAAAATTTAGTAAACATGTTGGTTGAACTTACATTAGAAATAAAAATATCACCAGATCTACAACTTATAAAAGCATCATTTGTAGCTAATCATGGTCTTCCTAGAATCAATGGATGTCCTAAATTACTCTTGAGTTTTAGAATCATAAAATCAACAGGATTATAAGGATACAAATATGTCTTCTAATAACATATCTATCTACTAATTGCAACAATGTAGGTGTATATTCAAGATTAGGAAGTTTCAATTGATTCATAGTTTGTTTACTCATAATGTTTATACCTGCTACTAAAACAATCAATGTATTTGGAATTCCAATACCATTGATATGTGTTTTCACAATGGGACTTCCTGGATCAATATATTTCTGAATTGTTGTTTTCCAATCATGATATCTATAATTTTTCCAACTAACTGAATTCTTTTGATTTCTTTTTTCTTTCTTCCTGGCCTTTTAATACTCAATTCCCTAATTTTCTTTGCAAATATTGATATTTCTTTGATAGATTGTAACAAAGGATTTTTTATACAAACATTATTCAGTTCATCTATCATATCATAATTAGGAAATAAAATATGTTTTTCTACCCTTTATCATTTTTTAATCCATCAAGAAAAGGTGGTGTTTGGACAAATACCGAAGGTTGTTTTATGATAGGAGTTGAGTTTATTGGAATATCATTAAAATGTACAGGGGTGGTTTGTTTTGAGATTTTTCTTCTTGACTAAGAGACTTCTCTTTTTCAGAGAGATTCTCCTTTCTACATCCTTGAATAACAATTGATGGGGACTTCTTTTCCAATACCCTACCGAATCTAAGTTGGACATTGTTTAGATCTAGTGGAGTTATCATGTAGGTTTGGAAATTCTGTCCTTCCATATTGTAAATAGGTTGTGAATTTTTATTATTATTTGGATTTGGAAGTGGTTGAGTAGGCAACTGATTTGGTCTTTGAGGGAATGGTAATGAAAGTTGTGGATTCAAATTCTGAGGTTGAGTTGGTTGAATATGTTGAGGAAAATATTCTGGTGGAAAAACATGGTAAGGTTTTTGTATTGAGGATAATGAGGATGTTTTCCATCCTTGTGCCCAAAGTTGAGGCCAAGATTGCCAAGGCATGGGTGCAGCCCAATTGTTTTGTGATGGTTGTGCAAATGCTTAAGTGTTAAATCCTCGAGTCATATTTGGTTGTGAATTTTGCCATGGTCTCTTAGAAATAAAATAGGGGGGATCTACTTGATTTGGTATTATTTCCTCTTGATAAACAAGTTTAATTTTTAGTATTGAAGGAAATTCCTTTTTATCATGATTTTATGCACATATAAGATAGGTTTCTACACATTTTAAGTCAAGAGGGCATTCTCTCAGAGCATGTTTCTTTCTACATTTGGGACAAAAGATTGACAATGCAACATTTTAAACATTTTGCTTGTTTTGCACTTTAAGGATATCTATTTGTTCACTAATACTTCCCAAAATGCGTGTTTTAAAATTTCAAGCAAATTGTCTTATTCAACCCTACTTACGGTCCCAACTACAGATTTATTAATCCTATAAATGAGATGATCTCTTGGATGTTTTCCAGTTCTTGCCTTACCTCTTGAAATGTGTATGAATAACTCACAAATTTCTCCAAATGATAACTGAGAAATATCTCACTTACCCATCAAATTTAGAAGATCAATCCACTCATCTCTGATGGATTTTAATAAAAGAGTTTTCAAAGTTTCTTCGTCTAGTTCATGCATTTTATCCCTGTTAATGTTATAAGAAAATATTTCAATGAAATCTTCGAGTTTTTCATCTTCTTTCTACATCATTTTAAAGACTTCATCCTTAAGATTATGGGGCATACAATAATCCTTATATTTATCTAAGAATGTAGTTTTCATTTCTTCCCATGTTCTTATAGAATGTACTCCTAAGCCTATGAACCATTTTAATGTCATATCCTTAAGAGTTGCTAGAAACAATTTCAACTGTTGAGTGTCAAGCAAGTAATCATAAGATCTACACAAAACTTCAAACTCAAAGAGAAATGTTTTAGGATCCTCACTTCTTAATCCATGAAAATATGGAAGGATGGAGGATGAGATGTTTTTGATTTTAGCTGTTGTATCTTCATTGGGGATAGGAAATCCAAAGGGTTTTGGATATCCTCTACCTCCTTCGCTCCCTCTTCCTCTCCCTCTTCCACCTCTTCCTCCTCTATTTCATCCTCTTCCTCCAATCCTAGATTTTTCACCATTAACATTATGTACCTCTCCTTCCCCTTCTCCAGCCATTGTAGACTCTTCAGAACAAATATAGGGTTCCAAAATTGGGTTTTCTAATTCTTCTTCTAGCTCTTCTAGTTTCGTTTCTTCTATCAATGGTAAGTTAAAATAAATTTCTTCCTCTTATTCTTCACTAGGGATCTCTAGCTCTTGTCCTAGAAGTCTTTCGCTAGTTGAAGATAGTAAAACTACTCCTTCTGTTGGGGATGTAGGATCTTCTTCTTCTATTACTGCTTCAGTTAATGAGGTTGGTGAATCTCTAGGTTGTATTTCGAATATAAGTACCTCGGGAAGTTTATGTTTGTTGGCAAATGATGGAATATGAGTTTGAGTGGGTGGTGTGGTACTACGAGGTAGTGGTGGGGTGAGTGATGATGTTGGAAATAAAATTTTACCTCTACTTGCAAATCTACCCCTATAATCTCTTTCCCTATGCATATCATTTTTTTTAAGTAAAAAGAAAAGACTCCTATTTACACTTCCCCAACAATGATGCCTAAATGTTTGGTAATTTAATTAACCTTAAATTATTTGCATAAATTATCGTCCAGGGCTAGTAAGATGATGAATTGTAAGTGTACTGTATATACTAAAAGTCTTTGATTATTCACAGCAATTCTAAATTAATTTGAGTTATCGAAATATAAATTCTAAATTAAGTTATTGAAATCAACATGATCACGCTCTTTTACCGAAGACTACTTATGGAAAATTTGACACTTTGCTTCAAAATAAAATCTCACAACTCTACATATAAGTAAATCAAGCCCACACTTATTGTAAATGAAAATTAATTGCACTCTTCACACTATTTATATACCAACTCGATTTCAAAGGAAAAGGCTACTATTAATCTCATCACACATTTGTAAGAATATCATTCATAATTGTTTGAAACCAAAATGAAATAATATCTGCTTAACTACAACCACACTTTATTGAATTATAAATCACTTATGTTTGAAATGAAACATCTAATTTTGCAAATAAAACCTTTGTTCTATAAGGAAAATAAAGTATTGTTTAAGTATAAATCATATTGTTGTTATCACTGCTATTAATATTAATTCATGTGCATCTATAAACATAAGAGATTATTAGTAAAACAATCATAATTTGAATATGAAAGAAATTAAAAACGCATCTACTCAATTGAATAGAACAAAAATCTTATGAAATTATACAGAAATTCTATTTACTGAAAATGAGAAAAAATCCTTACTGCTCAAGGGGGCCCTCCATGAGAAGTAGGAAACCACGCTATCAATCAAATAGTCAACTACACATGGAAATTCATGAAATGAATATTAAAAACATAGTTTTAAGTCTTCAATGTTGCATAAAAAATCACTTTGTTTGTGTCTGCTTGAGGTCTTTTATAAATATCATATCATTAAATGTTCAGAGCTATATGCATATCCTTGCTAACTGAATGCTAAAATTAACTATGACAAGATATCATAACAAAATTCACTCACGATTTACTATTAACAAAGAAAATTGTGAGGCGTATATCTCGTTCCTCGCACGCCTGTTATAGCTGACAGAGTTGACTTCATGCTTGACCACGTAACTGGAAGTTTCTTTTATCAATATGGTTCATGAAGGTATGAGGGAATCATTGAGTGCATTGATTGCCACTGTCACGCGGAATGAGTCGATCTTGCGGACAAGATAGACCTTCCTAGAATCTAATGAAGACCTAATGACAAACAAACCAACCAGACATTGTCTTTCTCTAAATGCGCTTTATAAATAATGGAAAACAAATGTGTTTAAGGCCTACCTCATGTCCAACGCAAGTTTGGAGATGCCTTCGCTCCTTTGATCCAAGTAAGTTCCTTTGTCGCAAACCTGCACGCACAAACAAGGCAAACGATTAAATAGCACCTGAATATCCAATATTATAAAACATATTTAACATGAAAGTCAAGGAGTCCATGAAACAAATAACATGAGATACTTGTTGAGAAAAATGAGCTTGATTGTATTAATTCAAAAGGAGAAGAACTTTACAACTTTTGCCTTGACGTTGTACAAGCTCTCCCAGGGTCCAACAAGAAGTCTCCTCTACTTTGACAAGCTTCACTCACTCCCCAATGAAGCCAAAAAGGTATGTGATCTCTCCTCTTAAGCTCACATAGGAAGTCTTGATTTCACTAGCATTTACCCTCAAAAGTTTAGCTTCTAACCTCCCTGGCCACTGACCCAATGCCTCAATTTATAGTGCAATGGAGATCAGTTACCAGCTCCTCCTTCAAAGGGATAGAGTCCTCCTTCAAAGGGATAGCTCCTCTCAACAAGGGATTAGTTCCTCCTCTCATGGGATGCATGAACCACTTGGAGCGAACAATCCACGTAACAAATGCTTCTAGAAAACTCTAGAATTAACCCAAGATGAGTTTTTTAAGATAAAGATTGCGCCTTTTTGACTTTTATAGGGGTACGCACCCTCCCATTTACATACAGAGCGTATAAGTACGTAGATATTCTGAACAAAAGGTGCGGGCCCGCAGGCAAAAGTAAGAGAAAGTGCAGAACCAGAGTTACATTTCTTTTTTGATGTCTTTCTCTCATCTTCAAGCTTGTTTTGAAGAGCTGAGGTTTAAGACTTGCTTAGGAAGCTGGTATAGGTAATGATATACCTACACCGACTACAAATTATCAAGGTGACGATATTTTTGTGTAACAACCACCTTTCAATATATTTCTCTCTCCAGCTAGCACCTTCGAATGCATCAAACCATGGACTTTGTTACAGAATCATACATTAGCTATAGAATCATCCCATTTCAGTAGTTAAAACAAATATTAGACTAATAATAAAGAACATTATCAAATTATGAAATACAAGACAATTATATACTTGCCATGCCATAAATCCTGTGATTTGATGCCCATTGAGTGATTATGATGGTCAAAGAAGAATAAAATAGGTGAAAATGGGTGTAAAAAAGAAGCAAATATGAGGCTCAACAATGTTCTTGTGGGGATATCTTTTTATGATACTCTAGAATTTTTTTATATTGTTGATTTCTTTGTAAAATTGTTTTATGATGAATGTTGAATGTAAGAAAATATCAATCTAAGAATAATCATAAGAAAAAAATGTTAGTTTAGAGGATTATCGAATCTACATGGTATCAGAGTTATGGTGAAAGAGAAACCTTGAAGGAGTCATTTTATGTTCCAAGCCATCTTTCCTTAGAAGCCTTATTTCAAGGAGCACACTTCAAATGAAGCTGAGTTAACATTGAAAGCCTATCTCCATGTTCTAGCTGAATTTATGCCACTGTATGATTCATGGCCTAATGAAAAGAGATAAGAAAACTTTCATTTTTTTATGGACCCAAAATGAAGTGCCTAGTTTTTCAAGCCTTAAAGTGTTGAGAAATATACGGGGGCAATAAGTGTAGGTGATTTCCCTTAATTTGATAAGTATTTTTGATGTTTTTTTTACTTTACTTGATTAACTTCTTCTTTCCTTTATTATTATTAGTGCTCTCTATCATCAAATAACTACCAAATCATAAAGAAAAATGAGACAATAGGACATAAGATATAGGCGATCAACCAGGTCTAAACCCTCTCCAACTAAGAGGAAAACCCACTAGAATGCTTCTCTTCTTATAGAAATTAAATTGATGAATACCAAGAACTATGACGCTTGACCAAGACCCTCCAAAAACAAGCCATCTTTCCTTCTTGATGAGCTTTTGTTACACAACTTCTAGCAACAAACTTTGCCCTTCCAGCAACTTCGACCCCAACGATAATTTCAGCAACTTCGACCTAGAATCTTCAACAACTTCGACCTAGTAGCTTCACAACTTCGACCTTGAGGAAACTTCAACAACTTCAACCTAGCAGCTTCACAACTTCGATCTAGGTGTAGCTTCACAAATTCGACCTTACAGCTTCACTTCTTCGATGCAACTTCATAATTTCGTATAGCCTGGAAATTATAGAAACCCTAATGGAGAGAGAGAGAGAGAGAGAGAGAGAGAGAGAGAGAGAGAGAGGCCCAAAAACTTTGATCTTGATATTCTTCTTCTTCTTCATCCTTTTCTAGCTTCTATCTTGAGGAGAATGAACTTTCTTGAGTGAGTGTCCAAATGAGGTCGAATTCCTTCTTATTTATGGGCTTGTGAGGGGTACAATATATTGATGCCAACTTGTCCCTTTATGTAGGCCGAATTGATCTTTGTGCCATAATGAAGTCTTGGAGGGTCTTTTGACTCTATATTGACTCAATAAATTTTCTTTACAAAATGTAACATGCCTAAATGGGTCTTGAATATGTTATCACAAAATCAGTACTGATGGCTGCTTATCAGTAAGACCCTATGTAACTATTTCAGACCAGACTTTTAGCTAAGGATTAGCCTCCCTAACCTGAGAGGGCTCTCTCAAAATAAACTACTGATTTGTCTTTAAACACAAAGAGGGCTAACTCTTGAAATGAAAATTTAGTAAACATGTTGGTTGGAACAGACAACATTAAAACCATTTTCTTTCCCCCTTTCCATGGGTCATGGAGTCAAACCATCTTTTTAATAAACTATAACTACTCTTCATGGGAAAGTCAAGGCAGTAATGTTTAAAACACTCAACATTCTCAATAATCCATCAACCTCGTAAGTACACACAGGGAAGTCCCTGAGCACTAGGTGAATTCAGAGTGGATGTGTACCTAAGAGCCTGTAAAACATGAAGGACAAGAACTCAACTAATAGTAACACCAGGAAGTCTGAGCCTAGCGTGAATTCAAGAGTGATTTGTATACTTTATAAAACTGTAAAACCATAAAAGATCAACCAGAACCACAACATCTTGAGATTTAACAAAGTAAAATGAATCTGAAAGAATAAGCAGTCTTTCTATTACTGTAAAAAGTCTTGTACATAGGCCAATAAAAACTCTGTTTTTTGCATAAATATCCAACCCTGATTACATAGAAGTTTCAGCTATATATAGAAAAATATTCTTAACTACTTTGAGCTTCCTCCTCCAGCATGAGGGGAGCTCGATGAACAACATTTACTATCCTTATCTATCTTATCAGACTCATTAAATCTACTTAAGCATTAAACTGTAATTACAAAAGAGTTCTAATCAAACTTGAACTCAAATTTATTCTCCTCGTATCCTGATTCCTTGCTAAGTCTTCAACAACTGTCTCCTTTAGTGATGGCCGTGATTGCTGAGATAAGGATGTATGAAACAACCAGATTAGCCTTGGATGTTGAACGTGCTGATAGTTCATGTATCATAATAATAATCCCCTATTTTCACGGTCTTTGTTTCCCATCGTCTTTCGAAAGTTAAGGCATGTGTTCCTAGCTGTTTAATATTTCAAAATTTGATGAGCATCACCATCTTTCTAGGTATGTCGGAAGCCTTGTTGATTGAACAAGTGTACAAGCCAGCATCCTCGTATGCATCTTCAGCCAAACCCTAACCACCGATAATAAAGTACCTTTATTAAAGCTTTAGCTTAAGACAAATTCTTTTACCTTTATGAAGGATGGACAACTGTCATTATTTGAATGGCCCTGATAGCCTCATCTGGTTTCCTTGATATTCATTAGGCCTTTCCATCAAAATATGCTGACCTCATCATTAAACTTGTTATTTTTTCCAAAAAACAGCATCTACAGCAGTTTTGTAGCGCGTTACGAAACTGCTGTTCTTTTTCAAAAACACAGTCTTTAATGAATGTATCAATATTCTTTATGACTGTAACAGCTTCGCTTCTGGTTTCAAAACTCCTAATTTACCTTGATTTTATATGCCGTGCTTACATGCCTTAAAAACCGATGAACTTAAGAAAAATAAAGCAAAATCTTGGGGTAGCACCTGACTTTTAAAATTTGCAATTTTATTTGGCAGCTAACTTATTTAGCTGAGCTTTTAGTTTTGCAACCTCCTTTTCCATGGCTGCGATTTCTGCTACGGCTTTCTCCATATTAGCCATTTCTTTCTTGGTTGCCTCCCATTGTTCTTTTGAAGATGTAGTCTTGATTTCTTTGGAAATGGGGACCTTTTTATTCAAATATTTCTTCTTGATTTCTTTTTCTTTTTCTGTTCTGGGTAGCTGCTTCTCCATTTCTCTTGCTTGTTTTCTTGTGTATGGTTTTCTCTTCATTTCCTCTGCCTTCTTAACTTTAGGCAGTTGTTCAATTACTTCTGTTGTGGGTACCTTTACAGCTACTTCTTCCCTGTACAATTGCTCAGCTTGTTTAATTTGCCTCCTGGTGACTGGCCTCTGTGGTTTGAACATAAATTCATTACCAGGTTCCTCAAACCTTAACCTCTTTGACGCCTTTGATTTTTTGGTGCTTTCGGGTGATGACTGAGTTAGGTCAATATGCATTGACTTAACCTGCACTGATTTAGCTTGCTCAAAATCAATTGTCTCAAGCAAATCATTCAAACTAGCTTTTGATAGTGGAGTTTCTTCCATAGCTATTGATTTGCCCTTTTCTCTATTTAACTGACTTCTGGTTCTGACTCTTGATACATGTTCAACTCCACTTGACCCTGGTGCATTTTTCTGGTGCTTGATTTTCTCCTTTGATGATGATTTCCGTGTCTCTTTGATAACTAATGGCTTTATTAATTCTTTCAAATTGGTTTTGATTTTCTTCTTGCCTTTTATCTCCTTTCTTAGTTCAGCAAGAGTAGGTTCTTCAGTCAACCTCTCTCTTTCTCTAACAGGAAGTGGGGTGAGGCCTGTCTTACTCTGAAAACCAGCTAAGAAAATAAAAGAGTCCCAATCTCGACCAATCTTCTGCAAATTATCCAGTACTAACAGTTTTACTAAACCATGGTGAAACAATGATGTCTCACAGTCTTCTTTCCTCAATTGAATCTTGTCACACATATTACTAAGACTTCGGAACAAGTAGAATGGGAGATCTATAAATGCCTTTCCTGTAAAGTGCAGCAGTAGTTTGAAATGATAGGAGTAGACCTTGTTATACCTCCCTTCACATGTTAAATATTTCTGAATACATGTTAGGAGGAGAGCATAGTGTTCTTTTACATAGTGTCTTGGCACGACCTTTGTGAGATCTTCATTTACATAAGGCTCCTTCAGGAACTCCTTACAGGGGTTCATATCAAATTTGAAATTTTTGAACCACTCTTGCCCTCCTCTCGGGATTTCAGTCACCCTAGCAATAACCTCTGAAGATACTAGGAACTCTAGGATAGCTACTTTAGAACTTAAACCAGTAAAATTTAAGGCAAATGCTTTGGTTACCTCAGCATGCCCCCCTTGTAGCTTTTCACAAAAAGACCAGCAACCAGCATCCTAAACGGCTTGTCTCACACCTTCATCTCTCAACGCGAGATCCAATCCTGTAGGTTCAGTTCTTTGACATCTCCCAGACCGATGCCCTTTCTTCTCCATTTTGCTTTGAACTCCTTTGCGCAGAGAGACACTACCAGCTTCAACTTCTAATGCAACTTCAAACTTTTGAACGCCGGCTCGCTTGCAATTAGGTTCCTTTTAGAGAATGAACTCGGGCTCCTCTGCACTTAACAGTCTTATCATGCAAACGGACCAATTCATAAAACATTAACAAACATCATACCACTACCAGCATTACAGACCATTTGAATGATTTTGTGTGCGCGGTTATGAACCTATTTGGGGAATGATGGCTTATGCTTGCTTGAAAAGGACGCCATTCTGACAATTTGGACGGACGAACATACTGACTCATCCCTCAGACATGACATTCTAAGAATCAGTGCTGTTTAAATCCCCGAATCCGCGATTTCGTAGCACAGACAGTTATAAGTTAACAATATGCGCTACGAAATGAGTGGTACTGACACGCTGTGACAGGACTAAGACATCATTGCGCTGCAAAATCAGCCAATAAAAATTGCGCTGCGAAAACGCGAAAAGACCCAGTGACGTATATAAGACAAGATATTTCTTATATAATCATGATGGAGGATAGCTAACGGTTTTTTGAAAATGATTCATATGAATACCTTTATAAAACTCGATCCCTAAGTAACACACATAGGGCAATAACCATTAGACACCTATTTTTGGACAACAAAAAACAAAAATTTATCGACAACTTTATGTACATAACACTGCAGTTCTAGGTGATAACAGCTGGCTCCACTTGGGATAGTGTGCTCCTGTAGTACACTAAGAACTCGTAGAACCAGTGCCTTTGTCCATTTTATTAAATTCACCCACGGCTGAAAAGCATTCCTTTCAAACTTTGTGGGCCTTCTCCTCGGGCTAAAGCTTTCTTGTTCAGCTTGTCATTTATTTTCAACTGGAAACATTCAATAAACGGTTATATACAATGCTCATGAGACACTTGGTGGATTTTTACTGACTGTAATGCGTTAAGAACCTGCCATTAACAGGCCCTCCAGCATATGGTGATCCATCAACTTCTTGTAGAATGTAGGTGTTATTCCCATGGAAAGCAGAAATCTGATATGGCCCCTTCCACAAATTTTCAAATTTGCCATGTTTACCCTTTTCTTCAATTCTAGCTTCCCACTTCAGGACTATGTCATCAACCTGAAATGTCACCTCTTTAATCTTCTTGTCAAATGCTCTCTTGACTCGATTCTGATTTTGTTGATGACCTTCAAACACTTCATTTCTCTTTTCCTGCAAAGCTATCAACTGATTAATCCTCCGCTGTATGGCATTTGGTTCTTCTTCTAACCCTTGGATTAGCTTCATAACCGGTACCCCAAGAGATGTTGGGAAAATAGCCTCTGCTCCATACACAAGTTCATATGGTGACGTTCCAATAGATCTTTTTGTGCAAATGCGATCAGCCCACAAGGCATACTTCAACTTTAAGTGCCAAGCCTTTTTATTTTCTTGCATTAGTTTCTTGATAATCCTCACAAGGCTTTTGTTTGAACTTTCAGCTAGACCATTTCCCTGTGGATAGTAAGCTGTGGAATGACCAAGGGAAATATGATACTGATGACAAAAATTTATCATTCTTTTTGACTTAAAAGCTTGAGCACTGTCTGTGATAAGCTTGAGTGGACAACCAAACCTTGACAAGATGTTATTTTCTAAAAAGGAAATTATCACTGAATCATTTGCTTGCCTTGTTGGTACTACCTCTATCCACTTTGTAAAGTAATCAGTGGCTGTGAGAATCCAGCGGTGCTGCCCTGATGAAGGAGGATGGATTTCCCCTATGAAATCTAGTCCCCACTGCTGGAAGGGTGCTTCAACATAAATAGGAACCAATGGCATAGGCATGAGCTTCCTTTTCTTCAAATACTGGCATTCATGACATGAAGCTATCCTTTATAATATCTCTGAACATGGTTGGCCAAAGTATCCAGCTCTTAAAACTTGTTTGCAGTGCTTTCAATAAGTGATGGCCTCCACAATCTCCCTTATGAAATTCATCAATTACCTTATCAGCTTCTTCTTCAATGAGACAATTCAGCAAAATCCCTCCTGCATCCTTCCAAAATAAATTCTACTCATATACAAAGTATCTAAGAGATTTCAGCTTGGTGAACCGAGCTTTAGATTTAGAAAGGTTATCAGGGGCTCTATTGTGCTGCAAAAAAAATGCCACATCCCTATACCATTATGATGTCAAAAACTTTTCATTGATTTGGACGAATTCTTCTTCATTCTCAGAAATCTCTGATATTTCTGTGCTAAAATTGATATCAATGCAGTCCAAGGTTGACTGAGTCAACAATTTTGCTAAGCCTTGACCCTTTACCAATTTAGTGGGCTTAATTTCAATGTCATACTCTAATAGCTTTGCTATCCATTTTCCTCTTTTTCCATCTGGGTCAGCTTGTGTAAGAATATCTTTTATAGCAGCACTTGGCACGTATGCAATAATATGAGAATGCAACACATAAATTCTGAAATCTTTAATTTCTTTCACCAATGCATATGCTTGTTTTTCTAAGATATTATATTTCAGTTCAGCATTAGCCAATGTCTTGCTAAAGAAAGAAATGGGTTGTTCAATACCTTGATTCCCTTTTTGCAACAAGACTCCAGCTATTGTATCCTCAGAAGCAAATGTGAAAACCAGAAAATCTTTGGTGAAATCAGGGCTGATAAGGACTGGTGCTTGAGTAAGTGCCTTTTTGATTTCTTCATATGCCTTCCTTGCTTCAGCCGTCCACTTAAAATCTGCTCCTTTCTTCAGCGTCTTTGTAATATGTTTAACTACTTCAGCAAAGTTAGGAATGAACCTTCTAACAAAATTAACCTTACCAAGAAAAGATTGAATCTCTTTCTTGTTTCTTGGCAAATCTAGCCTTTGAATGGCGCTGACTCTATTAGGATCAATCCTAATTCCCTCTTCAAATATAATATGACCAAGCAATTTGCCAGAAGTCAAAGCAAAGATACTCTTGGTTGGGTTTAGAGAAATGCCAAACCTTCTACACTTGAGCAAGATCTTTTCTAGGTGATTTAAATGATCCTCTTCCTTCTTTGAAAAGACTGTGATATCATCAAGATATACCACCATTGATTTATCTTTTTCCTCAGCAAAAGCAATGTCCATATCCCTCTGGAAAGTCGCTCCTGCATTCATGAGGCCAAAAGGCATCTTTGCATACATAAATGTGCCCCATGGTGTAGTGAAGGCTGTCTTCTCCTAATCATCTGGATGAACAAGGATCTGATTGTATCCTGAGAAACCATCCAACATGGACATTCTTTGAGAGCCAACAATATTCTGCAACATAAGATCCATTTTAGGAAGAGGGTAATTATCTTTCAGTGAAGCCTTGTTCAAATTCCTGAAGTCTATGCAAATCCTTATCTCTCCATTCTTTTTCCTGACTGGTACTAAGTTAGCAAGCCAATTTGAAAACCTGATTGGAACAATAATCTTTGCATCAAACAACTTTTTCACTTCTTTTTCAATTAGTGGCATTAGAAGAGGATTAATTCTCCTTAATTTCTGCTTAAAAGGTTTCTCGTTTTGCTTAATTGGGATAGTATGTTGTATGATTGAAGAATCATACTGCTTTAGATCAGCATAACTCCATGCAAAAACATCAATAAACTTCCTCATCAATTCAACATACTTAGCCTTCATATCAGCTGATAAAAACTTTGAAATTTTAACTAATTTAGGTACCATTGAGTCACCTAAATTACAGCTCTCTACTTCCTCTTCATTGGCTTGCAATCTTGGTGCTTTAAACACATCATTCTGATCAAATAGTTTCTCAATTGGAATAAGCCCTTTTGGAATTAAATTGTTTTGCAGCTGCAACACCTCAGACTTTTCCTTTGTCTCTGCTAACATGTTCTGCTGATCAATTTGACTATGTTCAAACTCTTCTTTCAATTCTAGGAAATTTCTTACCTGCTGATCATCTTCAAAGACCTGCCAGTTTAGGATATTATCTGGGATGACTGGCCTATGGAGAACCTTCACTTCATAGCTATCAGAATCTTGTTTAGGAATAACAAATAGACTGGCTGCCACAGCAAGAGAATCTGCAACAGAATTTTGATCTTTGTTTTTTATACTGAAGGTATATGATTGAAACTTTTCCCAAAATTCTAACACCAGATTTCTGTAGGCTCTCATCCTTGCATCCTTTGTTTGATAGGCACCTTGAACTTGGTTTATGATTAATTCAGAATCTCCATAAACAGCAATGTTTTTTGCCTTCAATTCTATCAAAGTTTCTAAGCCTAACACCAGAGATTCATACTCGACCATGTTATTGGTACAATCAAAATTAAGTTTGTATGACAGAAACTTACTTTCCTCAGTTGGACTCATGATCCAAATCCCAGCTCCTGCGCCTTCTTTTCCTGCTGCTCCATCAAAGTATAAAGACCAGCAACCAATGATGTCTCTTTCATTACTTAGCTGCTCCCTCGGACACTGATTTTCTGCATGTTCTTCTTGTGATTCTTTTCCT